>JAGGAQ010006359.1:0-18004 GCA_017657225.1 Termitomyces sp. T69sscA
CTGTGGGTGATAGGTGATAGAGGTGTGAAGCTTTACATTAAGCAGTTAGTAGAGCTCTCAAGTGAACTTGATCTGCTCTGTGAGACAGCACGTCGAGTTTTCCCATACTCTAGCCAGGCTTGTGGTGCTGTTCAAACCTCAAACTTGTGCTGGGCACCCTCTAGGAAGTGCCACCATTTCTTGAAGGCCTGGATGATAGCCAGTATTTCCTTATCATGGATATTATAATTGCGCTCTACTGCATTCAAGCTCTTGAAGTAGAAGGCCACTGGATGCCACTTCCCATCATCCCAGGACTGTTGTGATAAAACAGCTCCAGTGGCAAAGTTGGAGCTGTCAGCTTCTATGCAGAAGGGAGAGTTGTTGTTTGGGAAAAAGAGGATAGGCCTGGAGGTGACTGCATGCTTGAGTGTTAAAAGCAGTCTGCTCCAGGGTTCCCCAGCACCAGGCAGTGTCTTTAACAGTGAGGTTGAATAGAGGGCAGGCATGATAGGAGAGTCCTGGATGAATCTCCAGTAAAAGTTGGTGAATCCTAGGATGGCCTGCACTGTCAGGGGACCTCTCTTTTACATCCTTTTTTCCTCAGCTATGCTTCACTTTCACTCAATTCCTTTGCCTTTCTTCTCAACTCATCAAGTTCCTCATTGGTCAGACCATGAGAATCTACATCCTTATTGGACATTCTTCTTTGGCTAAGATGGACTCACAGCTACTACTATCTCCCATGGTTAATTCAGCCACTTTCAGGGTCCTCAAGTGATTCAGCCAGTCACACAGGTAACACTCGTGTACAAGGAAGCAATCAGGATAATTTGGGCTCCATACAAACTTCATGAAGCAAAATGAGAATGCATGATGTGGACACATCAATGAGGAGCTCTTAATTGGAACCAACAAATTGAAACTCAGTTCCAGCTTGGGCGGCAAGGATGACGGTTACTAAATTAGGGCAATAAGCAAGAATTGCAGCTACTCATGTATAATTGCCCAGACACACATTATATTCCATGTTATTCTACTCATGACTATATGTATACACAATCTTAAATGAAGAGAGCAAGTGGAAGCCAGTCTACATTGAGATTTTGAAAAAGTGGCTGAATCAACCGTGGGGGATAGTACTAGCAAAATTGTTGGCATATGATTTGTGGTTATATGGCATATGCATGACCTTTGCCATGTGCTTGGATCATGTGACCATTGCCATGATGTGACCATGATTTGTGACTGACCCATCAGAAATATCACACATAGTGACATGTGACATGTGACATGTAACCAGTCATGTGACTCACTGTTGACTATTTTCTGTTGTCTGGCAGAGTGACTCCTTAGACTTGTTCTCTTTGGATTTCCTTCTGCCAAGTTAGTACCTTACTAGCTATTTGTGATATACTTTTAATATACTTTAGATTTCTCTCTGCCAGCTGTGTGACTGAGCCACAGCCCCCAGAGGTTGCCCTTACATGCACCTCTTTCTTGTTCTTGGGCTCCAGCCACTTCCGCCATGCCTGCCACTTTCACCAGGTCCATCTTTGCAGCTCTATGTGAGATGATCAGCCTTAAATACTTGATCCAGGTCTGCTTAAATTCACACTTCTCCAGTTCAAGATAGAGCTGAAGCTGGCAGAGGTGTTCCAAGACAAATCATGTGACTTGGTGGTGCTCCTCAAGCATTTTGATGAAGATGTTGTCAAGGTATATACACACTATGCCCTCTGCAATGAGGTCCTGGAAGATGTTGTTCATCATTGTCTGGAAGGTGGCTGAACTATTGGTGAGTCCAAAGAACATAATGAGAGGTTCAAACAGTCCCTGGTGATGATGTCCAAAAGTGTGCCAAGTGGTGTCAGGGTAGGCAATCATTAAGCAAAGTGAATCAGCATGGGGCTTGCTAAGAAAGGAAAAACCAGGTAAGGTCCCAGTAGATGTGTTAGTAGGGGCAGCAGTAAGGGAATAACTGAGGAGCTTAGCATAGGTGCCAAGTGCTAGAGGCCTGCCATACTTGCTAAGCACATAGAGTACTAGAGCACTGGTGCACTTCCAGTAACTAGACAAAGCGCTAAGATAGCACCTTGGCATAGGACAGATGTATGATAAGCTAAGTTGAGCTTTGAAGCCCAACATGTAAGAGATGATGTGTGAAGGTAACTTGTTATTTGTAGTAAGTAGGTACAGTTTATATAGTCAGTGGTAAGCAAAGTCACTGTTGGCGACCCTCAGTTGCCAAAATGGTGAACTTGGTAGATAAACACTAACCAACAACCTTCTATATAGAAAATTGTCAGACAGTCCTTGGCAATGCCTAATGGCACCAATCAAGCTGTTTGTCATGTGAAAATGTCAAGAAGTAGGTATAAAATTACAAAACTGTTAGTGTCATCAAATGATGACAGTTGCTAGGGTGCTGCGGCAATGCTGGTGAATCCTTGGCAGTCAGGAAAATAAAGTAGAAATGAATGGAACAATAAACAGCACAATATGAGAAAAGCTTGTTCCAGGATTTGAACCCTAGCCCTTGAGGCAGGCACCAGGTAGACCATGAAGTGTGCTAACTATTAGCTCACAAGCCTGTGCTGAAAAGTGTATCAGTGCTCCTTTTGACACAATGGGTTGGTCTGATCACCGCAAGGAATGAGTGGTGGACAGTGCGTGATCTTTGAGTGAGAGTGGCTGTGTAGTCACAAGAATTACTCTTTGCTTGTGACAGCCACCACACGTAGCACTGGTCATTCTGCTATAACTCTCCTCTGTTCAAAAGAAATTAATTTGTCATTTATACTGAAACATGATTACTCTAACAGTAGATCCTAATGTGAAAACCATCCCAGACTTCACTTTGGAAGAGTTCAGATTTACAAAAGAAGCAGTGTTGGCAGGTAGACAAGACAGAACCAATGAACTTGCTGATAAGACCCAGGTTGTATCAAAAGGCATACTGATGATTTCACTGGCACAGCCATATGGATTAGTGGTTAGTGCAACCTCTGGTTTACCTGGTGTCCTCTCAAAAGGCTGAGGTTCGAACCCTGGACAAACACTTAGCATATTTTTCATCATTATTTTTTGATTTATTTTACCTTACTTTCTTAACTCCAAGATTTCACCGGCTTTGCTGCTGCACCCTGGTAACCACCATCATTTCACAATGCTGACATTTTGGTGATTTCATACCTACTTTTTGGCATTTTGACATGACAGACAGCTTGGCTGGCACCGCTAGGCATTGCTAAGGTCTGATGGACACTTTCCTATATAAAAGATTGTTGGCTATTATTTACTTACTAGTTCACTGCTTGTCGCCAATGGCAACTTCGCTTACAATTTACTATATATACTGTACTTATAGACTGCAAATAACAAGTTACCTTCCAAGTTACTTTCACTGTCTATCTCTTATGCTTGGGCTTCAGAGCTCAATATTGCCCTTCTTAAGTTTACTCTATGCTAGAGCACTATCATACAGTGCTTTGTATAGCTGCTGGTGTCATGACCTGCCACCAACCCCCAGGACTCCCACTCCCTAAAACCCACTTCCATGACCGCCCTGGGCCCAGACCGCTGATGACACCCAAAATTGTGACCTAGTGGTGTCTGGATAGGCAGTCACAAGGCATATAGTGTTGGGCTCGCTAATTGAGGTGAGCTGGGCAGGGTCCCAGAAAACAGGTTAGCAGAGGACAGCGGTAAGGGAGTAGTGAGAGTAAGCTTAGCATAGTCACCAAGTGTAGGGTGCCTGCCGCAATTGCAAGGCATAAGAATTCCTAGTACACCAGCGTAGATCCAGTGGCAAGACAAAGGACACTGTACAAAAGTGCGCTTGGTGTAAAGTAGCCATCACACTTAGAGGCCAATACCAATGCTTTGTGCCACTGGCCACAACTGTCTTGACATAGTGAACAATGGCCCCATTGTTCATCCTCAACTATATATATATATATATTGGACTACTGGTAGATACAACCCTCAGACTGAAGGGTACATGATATATTGATAACATCACACTCACTTACTAACTGGACCATAGAATAAACCCACATTGTTCTTAGATATAGCTGATATAGTTGATTATATCGGACTGAGGGAATAATCTCACATACAATTCTAACAAAACTGGTCTCTAAAGCATTGAACAGCTTACTTTAGATGTACTACTAGTACATGAGAATTTTGGGCTCAAATGGAGAAAAAAACAATGAATTAAATGATGATCAAATTCAGATCTATCCTTCAATCATGCTTTTTTTGACTATGCTGTGAAGATTATCACAGCTTGCACTTACAAAAAAGATTGGGATGCCACTAGCAGCTGGTCCTCTAAACTCTCTCTACTGAATTGCCTTCAGATGACTATTCCACTTGCCTTGCAGCAACTTTTGGATCAATCATCATTGATACCTTGTAAGCTTGCACCTGCTGCCTCATCATGCAATGATAGAAGTATTTGGGGTATCATCTGAAACTGTCTCACCACTATTTTTGCCTGTTCCTGGATTTTTATTCATTCCAATTGGCTGATATTATGCCACTTCAAGATCTTTGCCTTGGCATTGATTGCTCCTAAACTCATTGTCCTATGGGCATTACAGCAATGGGTATTGTCTTGCAAAATGGTGCATAAGTATCAAGGTGTTTTAATCCTGCTTATACATAAGGCCTTTGCTCATTGTCTGTTATTTTAGAATATGGATATACTCAGACACATGGGTTCTTTGCAATTATGGATGGCTTTCAAGTTTGCAAACTAAATGATTCAAACAAATCTCTTTTCTTGGATCCAGATGATATTGAACCATATCTAAAAAGTCATGGCATTACTATTTCAATCCAGGATTGAAGTAAAGGAGATGTTCTTGCAAAAATTTTGGTCATTCTCCAGGTCACTTGGTTCATTCTCCAGATTGTAATGCACACAGTGATTGAATACACCAAATGCATCATCTTCATGCAATGCAACTTGTTAATCTTCCAACAAGCTGTCTCAATGTTCTTCTACATCATTGTTCACTTTTTGACTGCAGAATTCTCCAAGCTTGTTGTGAGAGGTGGATCTGTCCATACATATGCCTTTGCAACCCTTGCTAAAAAGCAAAACATTGTTGTAGACAGCCTAGCTTGTGGAATTGCAGTGATATTTGGAATTATCTACTGTATAGCTTGAAATTTCAAGTTTCCAAGCAAGAGTGAATGTCAGGGGACTTTCATTTTTGGCATGTCACTATGCCTCAGCTGACCTCCTATGCCACTCCCCAGGACCCCTATGGCTTGCTCTAGACCTTTGGGGCTTGTTCTAGGATCTCCAAAGGTCATTTTCTTTTTAGGAGACCCCCAGAACTTCTTGCACTCCTTCCTCAAGCATTATCCAAGGTCAAGATTAGCTTCAGTCACTTATACAGTTGTTCTCATGCCTCCACCACCCACTGATGCACTGCACCAAGCAGCAAAGATCCTTAGACTTGTTCTCTTCAGATTCCCTATGCTAGGTGATTAGTTACCATTGTATTGTTAATTATCATGCCTAACATAACTTCAGATTTCCCTTTGCTAGTTATGTGATTGAGCCACAACTCCTGGAGGTTGCCCTTACAGTGAAGCTATACTATAGCACACATCATCATTAATTATTGCTTATCTACTAGTCTATGCCATTATCCTCCCATATATTCAAAACTTTCTTATCAATTCAGTTCAATTATGACAATACTGCTTCAAACAAGGAGATGATTGGTCTTGAAGTTATATATTCCCTCTGTGCAGATAAGTAAGTTACTTTGTATGTCAGCACATCTGCTATTGCTAGTTCAAATGTTTGTTCTCTTGAGAACACCCAATTCAGGTGTCTACACATCCATCAATTGGGTTACTTACATACCTCACTTTTGATACTTCATATTTTCAAGGATTAAACAATTTGAACATGGACAATTAGTGAATGTCTAGATCAATCTTGTAGTTTTTACATTGCACAAGTGACTTACAGCTAGCATGATGAATAAAAAAATAGAATTGATTTGAAACATATTGTTATATACAGTGCTCATTACAGTATAACATAATTTCACATCATAGCCAGGGCTAGACAGATTATTGAAGCAAAAATCCATTTAAGAGCAATTGTATTCAAAGCTTATGTCAATGCATAAGAGTAAAAAATGCAAGTTGAGTTTTTTAAGAGGATGACCTTTGAAAACTATGGCTCAATCACACAGCTGACCAAGGGAGATCCAAAGTATATCAAAAGATGTGCACAATAAGTGCTACTTAATTGATTAGTTATCTAGTAAAGAAATTGAAAAGGAGCGAGTCTTAAGATTCCAATTGTTGCATTTTTTTTTGCAAATCTACAAATAAAGAACTATGTAAAAAGTATGATGTTGAATTCAGCACCATGCACCAATGTTACATTACATAATCACAAAAAGCAAGGCATGGAAAGGGCCTCAGAATAACTGAAAGACATCTAAAACACAAAACTGAAGTGAAAGATATGAAAGAAGAAGAAATAGAGATGAAAATACATCTAGGAAGGAAATAGAGGTTGAAGAGCTCAACTCTATTCTATGTTTTGAATAAGTAATAACAATCTCCTAATTATGTGAAAAAAAAATACATTGAAGATAAGAAAGTAACAAACTCATATAAAACTGGCATATACAAGTAGTTACAACTTGCCTATGCATACACAATATTTATAAACCAATTGAAGATCTAAATAAGACTTCAATCAATTACAGATCTGAAACCAGTATCAAAGATGAGGTATGTAGGTAATCCAGTCAACTGAGCTATAAATTCTAGGATCAAGCTTTCTCAATACTATAAACATTTGAGTCAAGAGTGTTAAACGTGCTAAAGGGTAGACTAATAAACTAGTTAGTAGGATAGCATAATCAAAGTATTTTAAGAAAACAAGGAACATCCTCAATATCCCAAGTGGCACCTTTGCTAGAACATGCTTGCAATGGCAGGAATTAGAGTCAAACAAGATTATAACCCATTCCATAGCATGATAGAAGATTACACAGGGTGAAATGGAAGTAATGGCAATTGATAATACATGCCATAACAATTTCTCAGCTGGAGATGGAAATTCAAAGTGCCACCCCAGACAATGAGTGGCACCAAATATGATACCAGACATGTAGCCTAAGAACAAAGGAACAATTTTTTCTTTAGCTGTCAATGTTCCAGATGCATATGGGCCATTTTCTGAATCATCACCTATGGTGAGCATACCAATGTGGTGCATAAGACTTTGGATTTTCCAAAATTTGAGAGATTTGCACAAGACCCCTGCACATTCATGGTATGACATCTCAATAGATAACCAGAATCTGTGACCTGAGCAAGTTGATCCATGTGTAGAATGTTCACTGTGACTATGAATGCTAAGAGGATTCCTACCACATACAGAATGACATTGAGAATGTGGCATCTCTTCTTCAGGCAGGATCAAGGTAGATAATGTGGCAGGAGCTGCTACAGAGACTCCTAGTCTGTTAGCACCAGAAGTATGCAACCTATTTGATGTGGAAGATGAGAAAGGGCTGAATTTACTTGCAGTAGCCCCTGTTTGTGATTGGTCCATGTCAAACATAGTTTGAGAGTTTGATTGAGCAGTTGAAGTTGTTGCTCCATTTTTGTATGATCTTTGAGCTACAAGTGATGTGTTGGATACTTGAGAGTGGGAAGAAATAGGATCAGGAGCAACATGGTCATTGATATTGGAGCCATCTTGGATATCCTTGTTCAGCTGAAAGGTTGACAAAGAGTGTGGGCCAGGAAATTGGTTGGTCAATGGGAGGTTGTGATTAGATCCTGAAGGTCCACCTGCAGTTTTCTTTGTACATTGACTGGAATTACATCCAGAGAAGGGAGACACGTCTGTCCCAAAAAATGGTAAAGCCTTGGTTTGAGTTGTGACTGTTTGGTGACAGTTGATGATAATTGCACACTGGACATCAAGAGGTTTGTTCCGCCAACAGAAATAGATGACAAAGTTTAGAATGGCATATGCAAGTGTGACGAGTTCAAGCTCGGTGATGGCAAGATGCTGAACTGCACGTGTCAGGACTTGCAGTACAAACCAAGAACCTTGGAGAAGGACAAGGGCTTTTGACAGGAAATCTCCTTTGCTTCTGTCAAGAATTTCCTCCTCTGAGACTGTGATGGTTCTGTTTTGCAAGTACTGCTCGAGGTCATCTGTGTTCAATGTGCCAGAACTGCCATCGGCATCACGAACTCGAAACCCGCTCATAATCGCGAAGAAGCCATGTGTTTGAGACCATTTATATTCTTAAAAGCATAATAACTCTGAGTGAGCTGTGGTACGCAATCTGCTCGACTCATTTGACGCACTTTTGTATTTACGTGCCAATCTACGAGACGCCAACCATTGCCGTGTGGCCCATGAAATGATGAGTTCAGGAAAGAACAGCGCAATGACGAAGATTTTCAGACGACGTATGAAAGGGCGCTCTCCATCTACTGGGAGATTTGGGTGGATGGCGATCCAAGTACAGGCAAAGATGGTTGTAAGGCAGCTCCAGACAATCTCCAAAGTTGTTCTGTCATTGCATGACGAAGCAGGTACAAATCCATTGGACGAAGATTCTGTCTCTTGCAGAGATAAAATTCGGCCCACGGCAGGAAGCGCAATGACCATCGAAGTAAGGCTATTTTACAGGTGGGCGAGGTGAACAGGTACCCGTACGAGACATTAGTGCGCTGATATAGATTTTTCATCCTCCTTTTGGGTAAAGAAGCACAGCATGTCGAACTACGGTTCAGCCAAGATAACAAGTGTCATTACCTCTTTTTTCTCCGTTTGATGTTGGAAGTTCTTTCATCTCGATATTCGAGGGCCGGACAGTAAAAGCACCGAATCTTCTAGAAAGTGAGTATTTGTCCTATTGACACCATACCTGAGCGTCAGGCCCACGAGATTCAACCTTTGTTGTATGATACAAGTCCCCTTCGCTACGACTCGTTACTTCTTGGCAAGCACGTTCTTGTCTCAATTCTGGTTTAAATAACCAGATAAAAAAAAACGATACCATACTGTCGAACATTCAGCTGAAGCAAGGATCCACCTGTCCTAGGTTCTTCCCGAACATTTCGGACATGATGGTAAGTCGGTCCTTCATATCGGAGTCCACCATATAGAAAAGTATCTATTTGTGCCGCAGATGATGCTGCAACGTCCGCAAGAGACGGGGAGATGATTCCTTGTGAGATATTGATGCTATCCTTACCCTCAAAACTCTTGGATGTATAAGTGTCACGAGTGTTGGACCTTTGATGATCAGAATCAGTACCAGTCGCTGTTGAGTGAACAAAAAATTTGGGACCAGTATGACGTGATGGACCAGAGAGAACTATCAGGGAGGAGCTTACCGAACACGCAATTGAAGTCGGAAATGTCTTCGTGTTTGCGATTCCATAGACACTGGAGACTATAAAGAGGAGCAATCACATAAGATGCGTAGGGATCTAGATGATGACAGTAGACTTCCTCGTCATGCACTGAGTTGCTTGACGTGATTCCTGAAAGAAAGATGAAATACACATGTAAGCGACGGCAGTACAAAGGCTAGGAGAGACCATTTCAGACCGAATTATGACAGGTTTGTAGTTGGCAGCTGGTTGATTGGAAGTCCCAAAACTCACATGATGTGATACGACTAACTAAAAGCGTTGTTTGATCCACCTTATTATCTCAATCAATGAATGTATACCTTCCTTACTGAGCAAGTTCCTCAGTAGTCCGGATACGAAGTCTTCAACGGCGACAACATCTTTGTAAGTCAGGTACTCATACGATATGCCTAATCAACTAGCCGCAGAATGTTATTGAGGCAATGTAGCTTGTGGAATGGTTGGTCTTTAGTGAAATAGACTGCGAGATTGGAGATGAGAGTCACCGATACGCTTTTAATGATCAAGTGAGAGCTATAAGATCTGGCTCGACAGTTGCCGAATAGGTTGTGAAGCTAGTATGAAGAACGCCTAATAAGTCGTAGCGCGGAGGCACTTGAACATTCGCGAACCCGACTCGGCGAACAGACAAGTCGAGTCGTTGGGAGCTCGAGACAAACACGGCCATGGCCACTGCTAGCTACGGAGTCAAAGATGACTCGTGGCGGCGTGAAATACTGTTCTCACAAATTATCACACCCACTATGGCGAGAGAACAGTGGAGGAAAAACAATGAGCTAAAATTGGACATGGCCATATATGGAGCCAAATAACACGTCAATACATACAAATGCGATCACTATAACCTGGGTAATTCTGAAATCTCCTGTTCTTTGCTGCAAACCTTTCCTGTCCTATAACATTAGCCATGGATCCACCCAGCTTGAGCTCGAGCTCGGCCATGCCGGCTCCAGCTGCCAGTGTGACTCCCAGCGCACCCATTAACGTTCCACGCAAACGTCTCCTCTCCCTCGGCGACGAGGCAGAGTCTGCGTCCGTCAGCGCGTATGTGGGCGGACCAATCCTCAGAAAGCGTGCAAGGGTCTCCTCGATCTCTGTGGGCCTCCAGAACGCGCTTAGAGGCGTGTCTCCCTCCATCACGCCTCGTGTGAGTCCCTTAATCAATTTTCTTAGACTCGCACCACTGTAACTCACCACCTTTCCCGCCTCGCAGACCCTCGACCGTCTCCCACGCACACGTCCAATTCATACATCCGAGCTCGATCTCACTGGCATCGGCATTAGTGTTCCTCTTCACCACCCTCGTCCACTCAGCTCCGCCTCCTCCTTCACTTCCACGTCTCGTGCGTGCAGCCCTGGTCCCGACGATGGTTTGATCAGTCGGTCGGGTATGGCGCTCATGCGGAGCGTGTCTTCAGCCTCTCTCGCTTCAACGCCTACAGTCCCGACGTACCCCGAGTGTTCCGCAAAACATTTCATGAGAAATACGAAAATTACGTGGGACTTTGCGGCGCCTCCTGGTGTTGGGGCGGTGATGAGTTGTTCCGGGGACAATGTCATCTTCTTCAGTCGCGGGGATCGAGTTCATTATAAGAATATCGCCACTGGGGAGGAGGTAGGTCAACTGTTGAGGTTGAGGGAGGGTGATGGCGACCTCAAGGTGTTGAAGTGTGCTCCGGCCGGAGATCTGTTGGCGGTTGGTACGAGCACGGGCCTGGTACAGCTTTGGGATATCAAGGCGAGGAAGAAAGTTGTGAGCTGGATGAATAAGAAGACCGTCAGTGCCATGGCGTGGAACGCGAACGGAGATATAGTGAGTATTGGTGGCGAGAAGGGGACCATACGACATTATGACACGAGGATTGGCTTGAAGAATGTGAGCGGGATGAAGGAACAAGCGAGGAAAGTAACGAGGCACCAGGGGTGTATTACCGCTTTGGAATGGAATGTCGATGGGAGGATTTGGGCAAGTGGAGATTCAAGCGGAATTGTCTATTGTTGGGATGGCAACGGAAAGGAGAGGGTACCGATGGACGTGGGTGAGTTTGTGCAGAGAAGGAAGAAGATGCAGCACGGTGGTGCCGTTTCGGTATGTGCGCCACACGATCGATGAGGGTTAACAGGGTCTGATGGGTTATCGGTGCAGGCTCTCGCGTTTTGCCCTTGGCAGCCCCGTCTCCTCGCGACGGGTGACGTAGAAGGAGTAATGCAGCTGTGGAACGTCAATCCTCTCATCCAGCATTCAAACGCTACAACGCCCGGTAAACTCGAGCTCTATGCGCCGATTACGAGTATCCATTTCTCGCCACACTGCAAAGAAATCCTCACAACGCACTCTCGTACTCCCTCCTCTTTCCCTTCTTCGACCAGCATCACCACGAACACCACGAACACCCCCGTCAACCTCACAAACATCAACATCAACACCAACACCCGTATCACCCGTACCACCCGTATCACAAACACTCATACTCGCACCAGCACAAACACAACTCCCAACCCCCTTTCCACGAACATGTCCCTCTCCCTCCCTCTCCTCCCTTGGCCGCGCGAAACCCCAACCAACGCAATCGCAGTCCACGCCTACCCCTCCCTTCGGCACGTCACCACTCTCGTCCCCCCTCCCTCCATCTCTCCCTCTTCCTCCTCGCAATCCCAGTCCCAGACAGCCGATGGGCGGGCTGAAGGGGAAGGGGGCGGAAGCGAAAAGCAAGCGATAGTGGGGAGCGTGCTGAATGGGGCGGGGACGAAGATCGTCATTGCGAATGGAGAGGGGAAGATGAGTGTGGTAGAGGTGTGGGCGAAGAGGAAGGAGGTGAAGAGGGTTCCGAGCTTTCTGGGTGCTACGATAAGGTAGGCATTGGATTTGAGTGGCAGGGAGGTGAGGAGAAGGCGGAAGGAAGGGGTATGCATATTTGGACGGATGTCGACAGGCGAGGCGTCCTAGGACGCAGAATGATGGATGAATATAGGCATTGGGATATTATGAGATAGTGAATTCTTTCTTTCTGTTTCTCGGTCTCTGATGGGGGAAATCGCGGCCTTGACCTCAAGATGCACCATGTCATTATCGCGTCCCTCCAAAATCGAGATGGGTGTCAGTATATTGATCTGAAGACTGAATATGCGAGTATACCAATCTCTAACCTAGGGGTACCGATCGCATCTTGATTACGATACATAGTGATTGGTAGTCGGCTTGTAGTGTGGCGTAAGCTCAAGTAGTGTGTTTATGAGGTCTTTAGGACGAGGCGATGTTTTTGTTTGCAAGGAAAAAAGAACAGAATATAATATACAAAATAATACCTACTAGTGCTCGTAGAGGGCTCAGCCGATGGTGTGAGCATGCGGAGGTGTCGGGGCAAATGTCCAACCTGATCTTGTAATTTTCTTTCTCCATCAATCACGTACTACCTTCAAGCCATATTCAGCAGACTCGGAGTTTATTTGAGAATTGTACATAGTTTTCAAGTAACAGGCTGGAAGAAAGTCCATAGGGTCACGGTCATGATCAAGTCCAAGGGACACTACATACAAGAGTACTGCACATAATGTAGTTCTACTTGTCAAATCAGAAGTGAGGTATATATTCCACCCAGTTAACAGGAATGTAGATGCCTAGGTTGGGCTTTCTCAAGACCAAGAACATCTGTACGAGAAGAGACAGGCGAGCAAAAATGTAGATGAGCTCTAATAGGAGCAAAGAAGATCTAATCCAGTTGTCCCATCTAGGAACCTTGAATAAACATTGTACAGCCAGATAAACAAATGCTGGTAGGGAGGTAATGATGATCGAAAAAATACGCCATAGTGTTTGCTCAAATACAGTCGGAAATTCAGAATTCCAGGCGAGGAAATGAGTCCCACCAAATGTCAAGGATATCACAGCAGCAAGCGCCTCAGAAATGGCATCTTCTGACTCGTGTCCTAACGTGCCGCTGATTTAGGTCCCATCAGGGTCGACGAAGTCATAATATGGATCTGCGTCTCTAAATAACAAGGATGAAAAACCTTTCAAAACATTGACGAAGAACGATTCTCCCGAGGGGATCTGATGAACAGGTAGTATGTTGGATGGAAATGTTTGACTAACCTGATTTGACAGAACTACTGGCTCCGAGAAAGATATAGCAGGATTGGAGCCATGGCCTACAGATGTACGGCCAACATGATAGTTATTGCCTGTTAAGGAGGGGGTGTCGTTGCGTGACTGTGTTTCCATTGAGCTACGGCGTGATTCGTTCACCGTCGAACCTCGAGGCACGCCGGGGCACATTGGAGTTTGGTGATGAGGGGGATCTATGGGAGTTACAAGTTCAACAGGAAACGTCTGAGAACTTTGTTGACCTTCCTCTTGTTCGAAAGGGAGGTGGAAACTTGTACTTCGCGAGTTGCCAACCTCCTGATCAGTCGACAGCGGACCGCTCGACTCTGGTTCATTGGGTAATGGCCTAGAACTTTTTTGACCATCCTCTTGTTTGAAAGTGATCGAATGGAAACTTCCATTGCTTCGCAAGCTGCTAACCTCCTGATCAGTCGACATTCGGCCGCGGCTCAAATCAACGGTGGTTTTGAGTGGACATGTGACATCTAGAGGCTTGTTCCACCAGCAGAAGTATGTCACGAAGTTTGGAATAGCATATGCAAGCGTTACAATTTCAAGATCAGTAATGGCAAGACGCTGGATTGCGCGCGCCAGAATCTGAAGTAGAAACCATCCGACCTGAAGAAGGACGAATGATTTACTTAAAGCATCCCCCTTGCTTTTGTCCAAGATTTCTTTCTCAGTAACACTAGCGACGTTGCCTAGATTATTCAAACTGTTCAAGTAGGCAATAATGTCATTAGACGGCCCGGGTAGCGAGCCCGGGGACCGAAAGCCTGGGGGTCGAAAGCCACCCATGATTGCAAAAAACCCGTGAGTTTGCGTCCAGGAGAATTCTGAGCACCAATTCCGTGGTTATTAAAAGTGGCTCCCAATTGATATCAAAAACAATTCGACATACCTGCATATTGTTTTTTCAGTCTTTTGGATGCATACCATTGACGTAACGCCCACAGAACAATAAGTTCAGGGGTTAACAATGCCAAAACGAAGGTCTTGAAACGACGCAAACGAAGTCCTTCGTGATCTAAAGGAATATTAGGATGGAGGGCGATCCAAGTACAGGCGAACATCGTAGTAAGGCAGCTCCAGATGATGCTGTAAATGCTTCGATCGCTGTTCAAGGATGGGACAAGTCCAACGTCATTTGAAGACGATTCCATGAGGAGACCAAAGAATGACGGAAAATCTAGGCATTGAAGAAGTACATATAATTCACCATGCATAGCCTTTTAGAGCAGGCATTGCATCGCACAGCTATCAGCACAACCCTAGGCATAGCGTTTATTCAACACCAAGGTCTGAGCGGATCCTAAAGGAGACTGCTTATTATAACATTGAGCTAGCCAAGGGAAATCAATTGGTCTTTATAGACATGCTCAGCATTGACAAAAATATTCAATCATGAACTGCAGTGCATTCAAAACACCAGGGAAATCAAGACATAGCAATACGCCTCATTTTGCAGAGAATCAATGGCGTATCTGTCTGATTCTGTCAAAGTGCACAGAAAACCGAACAATGATGATGGAAGAAGTAAGGGACGTGTGACAAAATACTTGGATCCTCGTGAGAGAGGTATGGGACCTGTCAACTTGTGCCTGTCAATAGCATGAGCAGAGGTTCCCAGAAGAGGTAGTACTTTCTGGGAGAAATAGACGCGTGAGAAGGAGTTGTTATATATGAAGAATGATCCTGGGAAGTTTTGAAAAACAGACTTTGTTGTGCTTTGCGCTCAACAGCTGACCATCTTGTCTATTGGCCCATCTCAAGGTACTTGGATACTACTCTTCCCCCCCCATTTAAACTATACGAGATCTGTACGAGGAATTTGCGTCTGTGACGTTCAATGCATATTTCGCTCGGGAGTCCCTCAACAACGACATAGAAAGGGGTGGCAACAAGGTGGCAACGAGTGCGACTCATGGGGCGCTAGAAGCCTGATGCGGGTCCGCATCTAATCATCATTATGATCATGACTCGTACCTTCACGGACATATCCTTCCGCTCTTGTGGAGTGCCTATATAACGAGATATGACTCTTTGAGTAAGGCCGAATGCTTACCCTAACGTCCCACAATGACTCCGGATGAACGACAGATCATTACAGACCTTGGCATCTCTCTTTCAATCAATTTTTATCAGTATATCACTATCATAGCTCTCTACGGTGAGTCCGACCATTACCAGTCTCTGCCGTTCATTCAGCAATATAGCAGGAGTTTTCTGTCCTTTGGGAATATTTGTCGTGTGGAACTCTTTACAGTTTGTCCCCAAATGGCCGGACTTTACCTCAAGTTAATGGCGCCATGCACTGACAGGAATTCGTCACAGAGGGTAACCCCGTGTATAATGGTTTTTGGGGTCCTTTCTGCAACTGGTCTCTTCATAACTCAGTGCGGGATACTTGTTTCTCTTATTAGCTTGGGTATGTTAGAGAATATCAGGACACCTATTGCGGAGAAGCGTGTGTCGACAGATGCACAGCTCCAGTTCTGGAGCGATGCTTACACTGGATTTCAGCTATTGCCAGTAGGTTCTCCTAATATACCAGTAGTGGACTGATTATGTACTTTATCCATTGAATAGCTTCTTGCCAATGATGCGTTGATCATCTGGCGAGCTTGGATCCTTTTCTCAAAGATGCGCTGGGCTCTTTATGTGCTAGTCATACTTTGGCTGATGACCGCTGGTACATCTGCTTGGTCCTTAATACCTTCCTGCTGATCTCTCTGGAACGATTCCAGGTACAATCCTCAGTGCCATTATCCTCTATTCCAAACCGTTCTCTGTCTATCTGCAGTATACCAGCTTTGGCTTAACATTTGGGACCAACCTCGTTGCCACGTCCTGCATTGGATTCATTCTGTGGTAATTAGTCTCAATCTCTTTTCTAATTCCATCATTCATCTACAATAGGAGGCACAGAAAAGCATTGAAAGGTTTGAGGCTCATTCCAGGCAAAAGCAAAGCCTGGAAGTTTTTGACCTTGCTATTTGAGATGGGTTTCGTATACTGTCTGCTACAGGTGTGTCGTCACTCATATAACTAAGCATCCCAGTGTACTTAGCTCGAATGGAACTTAAAGCTTGTTGCATTGGTTTCGGACATTCTATCGCAGCCCTATATCGCGCCGGCTGATGAGTTAACATTGTTCCAGCTTATCACGTATATGTTTTATACTATCTTCGTTTTTTTATCTGTAGGTCGACCTAATGGCCTACAGTGTTGCATCTGAGACTTTCATAGATGTTATATCCTGTCATTGGGGCATTGGTGATACAGGGACCTTCAATCATGCTAGGGATTCACAGGACTCAACCTTCGATCATACATTCTCTGATGAAGCCAGATCCTGTGTCACTATTTACGCCTGTGCCGTCCAATTGGACTGGATTATATCGTAGAAGGAAGGACTCCTATCATGATGAAGTTAACATGTATGACATTCAACCTTTTCTTGTCTCACCTTAGCGCTTATACTCCAAGCGGACGTGTATTTTAACTATGCAGGAAATAGGAGCTATATAAAATCTTACCTGAGACATCTAAACTCTGATCGACAGCATAAAGAGTCAGAGAGGTACATTTTCAAATCACCGTCCCATTTAAAGTTTGACCGCTATCTTTGCAGTAAATCAAAATCGTAGAGTTGCAGAAGACAACTTGAGGCATGATGTTGTATGTAGGACAATACAAGATGACGAAAGTAGTCCCGCCACAAATGCTAGAGCGAAGGACGGGAATACCGGATCTATCGTAAGACAAAGAAACTTGTGGATGTTGCGAACGATCTCGCGCGTAGCATTATGAAGTGAGTGCATGGACAGAAGGATTATCAGACGTACACGGGGTGTCCAAGACGAGTTTTGTGGTGACGTCAGTCCAAAGACCGGTGACGTCGGTCCGACTTAAGACTGTGCGATTCAATAGATGTGTATCTCGAACTGCGGCCAGCTTGGACGTTTCTTGAATCGGCAGTGGTTTCAGTGGAAGTGTCCGTCGTATTCACGTTCTCCTTCTGATCACGAGATATACAAAACAAATGAGCTATAATAAATGAGGGACGTACCGTCTTGTCGTCGACTCCATCGGCTTGTCCAGCCTTGAGCTCCCTATGGACGTCGAGGGTATAGAGATAGGTAGTCCAGACATATCTCAAGACACGACGCTCGAGTCCTTGCAGGCGGTTCATCGCTTCTTCGTATGTAACGATAATAGGAAGTATACGTCTGTTCATCCGGCATGCCTGTGCCCGTCTCGTGTACCTACGGGAACAGAATGTCAATTCGGAAAACGCCTGGAATATCCATATTGAATCGTACGCACTGCGTCAGGAGGTAGGGGTATCGTCATATATTCCCCGGGTACATTTCGACGTCCGCGTCCAGCGGACCACTGTGTTATCGTCGTGTATAAGGACTCGGTGTTCAGCCGTCGACTAGCGCCGGGGTTGGAGGG
>JAGGAQ010006360.1:0-17954 GCA_017657225.1 Termitomyces sp. T69sscA
CCCGGGTCTCATCCCAAGCCCCGGTGCCGCGACCCGCTGCTGGAACCCAGGCCTGACCCCTGGGCCATACGTACTACGTAGTATATAAGGCACAGAGTAGTAAGTAGGTACTCTAGTCTTGATATTACCATAACCCTGTCTTGTCTGTCGTGTTTCGTCTCTATTTCGCCTCTGTTTTGTCTCTCGCATGCCCCGGTTTCGTTACTTTACTTGCTTCTTTTCTCGTACTCATCTCGTCTCAACTCTCTATCTCGTCTCTACTTGTCCCGTACTCTTAATCCATTCTCGTTGTCCTCTTTTCTCTTTTCCACTCTAAGTTCTCTCGACTCTTTGTTCCTGGCTCTCTTCCCTTTGACTTAATCATTTCCATCTCCCGCTATCTTATCTCAACTCTTTCCCCTTTTGGTTATCCAACTTTCCCAGCTCTGCTTCTATCCTCGGGACTCGCTAAGTCCCCTCGTCTGCTTTTCTCTTGATCCCCAGGACTCGCTCGCCCACCGGCGCTCGCTCGTCTCACTCTCTTGCACCCCCGGGACTTGCGCCAACCGCTGGCACTCGTCCTTCCCCCTTCCCGGCACTCGTCTCACCCACCGGCACTCCCAGCACCCTGCCACGCACCCTTCCCCGCCCCGCTTCGGTCTCCTACGCCTTGCACTACTCCTGGTGCTCTGTGTTTGTACATGGTGAATAGCCGTAAGGTGGATTCGCCCAGTAGACTGAGCCTCTGAGGTCAGCGGAACCTGACAGTGGCTGCAGTCCCATATCTACAGAAGATCTCATTTGTTTTTTTCTATCATGTCAGATGATACCTTTGCATGCATCACTCGCTTAAATGACTTGAACTATGCTAAGTGGGCTATCCAAATGGAAGCTATTCTGATTTGGCGTGGGTTATGGTTGATGATAGGTTTTTCAGTTGCACTAAATGCTGCTAATGGGACAAAAAAGGATGTGTCAACAATTGCGGTGGAGTATGAAATGTTGAAGAAGATTGCAATGAAACGACAATGGCTGAAGCATGTGCAGAATTGATACTATGTGTTGATGATGGGCAATTGTGTCATATATGATCTATTGACCCACTGGATATATGGCAGATGCTTGAGTGTGTCTGCCATGCAGCTAGATTTGCAACTAGTCTTGCACTTAGATGGAAATTTTTGACTGCAAAGACGCATGAGACACAATCAATGCAGGCTTGGATTGGATATATTCGGGCATTGGCCTTTTACATGGAAGAAGCCAGGATTGCAGACAGTGACCAGAACGAGATTCTCACACTCACAATGGGACTCCCCAACTTGATATGATTCTTGACTTGTGGGGATGAAATTCCTTCTGTTTTTATTTTTGTTTTTTTTCTTCTTGATTAATTTCTGGTGTTGGGCTTGTAGGAGTGTGTTGGAATATTTAGCACCACACTAGAAATTAGACATTTTACTTTCACTTAGAATTTGGCTTAAAATTAGTAATACACTTGTATATAAGTAGTCTTTATGTAAACATGAACTCTTGCACAATGGCAAGGGTCACTGCTATCCTGAGTGAGCATGAAGACCCACTCATTCAAACAATTTCTTAGTTTGTCCAGGTCAAGAAGGATGTCCTATAATTTTGGCCACATGAAAACATGAGGGAAAATACATGAAAAATTGGGCAAGCAACTTCTTTTGTTAAGTTGAATCTTGTCACAGATGATTCAAAAACTTCTCACAAGCATACCAGACAGAAAAAAATCTTTTGTTTTTACTATGAATGGAAATTCAGGATCCTTCTGCTCAGTAAAGTGCAAATTTGCTGCTATGTTGAACTCCAACCCAATTATGAAGCTTCCTCCTCAGAAAAAATGAAAGAGGAACATGTTGTAATTGCAAACATGTCTTTGTTAATTGTCAGTCCACAGACCTGACCTGACCACTTTCTTGCGACAGATGTTGTAGTGGCTCTTAAGCTACAGGGATACAAAGGTACAATTACAATACATGCTTACCTTTATTGTATCAAGTTCTCACTGGTTTACTCCTGCTTCTAAGTGCTAGAAGGTTTGGGCTCTACATCAAGTTGCTATAACTACTGTAAGTAGCATATATATAATCTACAACTCAGACATTTATACCTCAGTTGTTGTCAAAGTGACTGAGGGTATAACTTGTAATAGAACATCTCAGGTCTACAAGAACTCTGCTAAGTGCTGACACATTAGATAACAGCATTGGGATCAGACAGACTGAACTAAACAAGATGAACTCAAAGGGGCCTATCATTTTGAAAAGTGCTGTAATATGGCTATTATGATTCACAAGATGTGAATTGGTTTTCAAATAGCTGTCTCTCAGACCATGATGATCCATCTTGACACCATTGTGAACCCTAGTTAACCATTAGTTTTGCTGAAATTTTTATAGAAAAAATTTTGGAGGCATGTTTTTCAATATATTTTTGCATTCTGAGTCCAAATATGAAGTTAGAATGGCTGAATTGTTACACAGTTGCTAGTATCTGTTGTGTTTGATTGTCTGTGACTGTATCATATTATTTTATTTTTATTTTTCTGGTAGTAATTGTGATGGGATTGGGATAGTCAATGGGATAGTAAACAGTTCATATAGAGTCAATCTTTACTTTTTGGAATAGGGATTTATCTTTCACAATATAATATTCTAATCAATAAAACAGGAGCCATGCCATAGAAAACATTTTTATGCATTCAGTGCAGGGCACAGTTAGCCAATACCCAACTAAAACCTTGTTACTCATCTCCTATGTTTTAAGGGAATCTATCTTCTCTGATAATATATCTTTCCAGATATTTAGGACCACCTTCCTATCTGTTGCCTTCTTGCCAAATTGGGTCCATGTTTAGGCAGTCAAGTTTAATAATCCTTGCAATTGCATTCTTCAGCCTCTGTTTTGCTTCTGCCTCTGTTAGTACTTTTTCTGAGTTGTTGTAAGGTGACCTTCATTTTGTTCCACATCAACTTCCATTTTGCTCCATCTCTCCACATTGTACTCTGGCCCTTTGCACTATTCTTTGGGATCCACAAGGCTCACTCTAGATCTCCAGAGGTCATTTTCTTTTTAGGCAACCTCTAGTACATTCTGCACTTCCCATTTGGGCATTGTCAGAGGTTAGGGTTAGCTCCAGTCCTCCTGTACAGTTGTTTTCATGCCTTCATCACTTGCTGATGCACTGGATTCTTAGACTTGTTCTCTTTGAGTTCTCCTCTGCTAAGTGCTTGGTTACTGCTGTACCATTGATTACCATTTCTAATATAACCCTGGAATTACCTCTACTAGTTGTGTGATTGTGCTGCAGCCTCCAAAGGTTGCCCTTACAGCAGAACAAGTCTCACTTTTTGAAATAACTTTTTGGCAGAGCTTCTCTCAATTATCCCTGCTGAAACAGCTGCACTAATCCTCTGGAACCAAGATCAGTACAATCAAGAAAAAAAAACTTTGAATGATTACATCAACTCTTTCCAGGCACTAGTCAAGCAAGTGAGCTACCTAGATGGTCTGCAGCTCTGCTTCATTTTTGGATGATCTTCACTCCACCTTGATGAAGCACATTGATAACCTGGCAGAAAAGTGCCTAAACAACAAATGAATTGCCACTTGGTACAAGGTGGCCTAAGACCAGTAGCAGCTCATAGAGATCAAGCATGAGTTGTGCTGGACCAAGCAGCCCATCAGCTGACACCTGCAACATTTTAGCAATCCTTCCTACTACTCTCAGTGCTAACTCCTGTACTGTCAGTGCATCCACTAACACACCCTCTGAATTCTGGTGTTTCAATGGATGCAAATGCCTCCTAATAGCACAAACTGCTACCCTTGTTGTGCTAGCACTGTTCACTGAGCTTGGAGGTATGCTACCTCTTGGCTGCAGAGCAGAAAGAGCTCCCATTACAGCTGCTAGTTGCTAAGAATGTCACCAGGGATCCTTCATCTGACACACCAACCTGGAGGACAACAGCAAGGATGCCTCTGTCCCAGTTCCAGAGCAGGATTTTTAGTTGAGCAACAGATGAAGAGTATGCCTCTGTTACCTGGGATAAATTAGTTTGCATGTCTGTCTATGAAGAATGCCAATACAGATCTCTATATTGATCACTCTGAGACTGAACCTGTAAGCACTCCTTCAGACATATAAAATCTCTCTCTTTTAACAATTTGCTCACATGACTCTCCAGCCTGGGAGAAACAACTACTATGCCAATATATTGTGGTGTTTGCTCCATCCACCAACTTGCTATGCCTGGATGTGGAGATTAAGACAACTGGCACCTAACGCTTGCTGGCTTTCTTGGACAGTTGTGCTACAGGGCTCTTTCTAGATGCAAAATTTATGAAGTGGCAAGGTTTGACCACATAACTCCTCACCAAGCTCATTCCAGTGTTCAACACTAATGAAAAACTAAATGAGGCTAGCACCATTAACTGTGTAACTCGCCCACACACACCCTGCAACCATTGCTTGCAGACCACACACCCCAACTGGGAAAAGCCTTACTCATTCCTTACTCTACTACTTGTTAGCATTTCACATATCACACCAGCCACTCATCACACAGGGCCATTGGCCACTGTCATCAATGCTTTGCCCTCAATGTATTCTCATTGTTCTTCACACTTGTGTATATACAGCTACATTAGATGACCCCCTCAGTCAACTATACTGGACTGAAGGGTGAGTAACTGCATGTACTGTTTGATTTACATATAGACTGACTCTACTCATAGAGTAAACTTACATTTGTTCATAGGTACTGTCAGGGGACTTCTATTCAACTTCTATTTTGGCACTTCACTATGCCCCGCCCACCTCCTACACCACTCTCCAGGACCCCTGGGGCTTGCTCTAGAATTCTGGAGATTGCTGGAGGTTGTTTCCTTTTTAGAAAACCCCCAGAACTTCTCACACTCCTTATTCAGGCATTATCCAAGGTTAAGATTACCTCTGGTCACCTGTACAGTTGTTCTCATGCCTTCACCACCTGCTGATGTGCCACACCAAGCAGTGGGGATCCTTAGACTTGTTCTCTTTGGATTCTCCTCTGCTAGGTGATTAGTTACCATTGTATTGTTGATTATTGTGCCTGATATAACTTTGGATTTCCCTCTGCTAGTTGTGTGATTGAGCCGCAACTCTTGGAGGTTGCTCTTACAGCAGAATAAGTCTCTTAACTTTGGTCTGGAAGCCCCTCATAGCCTGCCAGGACTTCTTAGGCCTCTATTGTCGCTTTCCCACCAGGCTTAAACACCTGCAGAACTCTATGTCTTAGCTCACCAATCCAGACACTCCTCTGGATGCTCCAGCTCCTCAGGATGAGGCCTAGACTTGCCTGCTACACCTAGAGATGCAGGTGCAACTGACCTAAGCTTTTCTCACCTACCACATAACCAAACTCTCCACCCTCTGCCAAACCATCAATCGCATCTCCCAGTCCCTCCAGGCACTGCTAGAGTGCCTACCCCCTATCACTGTACCACCTCTGGTGGCAGAATCCTCTCTGGCAACTCCAGCAGTTCCTCCAGCAGTTCCAGCAGCTCTGGCAGATTGCTGGGCACAGATACCATGTCTGGCACTTCCAGACATGTATAACAGTGACTGCACCTCCAAGGAGTGTTTCCTCCAGTCCTGCCTCACTTACATTCACCTTAGCAGAGATGCTTTTGACTCTGATGTGTTAAAGATAACTTAGGTGCTGTCCTATATGAAGGCCAGGTGGGCCTTCACTTACACACTGCACGGGCTCTGACATCCTGGAGATGTTGTGAGCTTGACAGACTCAGCAGCCTTTGAAAAGGATTTCTGAGCAGAGTTCTCCCCAATTGATCCTGCCAAGTTTGCTGCACTAGTGCTGTGCAACAGGGAGCAGTACCAGCAGGAAAAGCAGACACTGAACAAGTACATCAACTCCTTCTGAGCATTAGTCAAGCAAGCAGCCTATCCAGACAGTCTTCAGCTGTGTCTCATGTTCCAAGACGGTGATAAGACCCAGGTTGTATCAAAAGGTGTACTAACAATTTTCCTGGCACAACCACATGGATTAGTGGTTAGCGCACCCTATGGATTACCTGCCACCCCCTCCAAAAGCTGAGGTTAGAACCCCAGGCCTATGTTTGTCATATTTTTCATCATTATTTTTTGGTTTATTTACTCTATTTTCTTGACCCCAAGGTTTTACCGGCGTTGCCGCTGCTCCCTAGTAACCACCATCAATTTACTATATTGACATTTGGGCGATTCCATACTTACTTTTTGGCATTTTTGACATGACAGACAGCTTGACTGATGCCGTTAGGCGTTGCTAAGAGCTGATGGACATTTTTCTATATAAAAGATTGTGGTCTACTATTTACTTACTAGTTCCCCATGTTGGCAACTCAAGGGTTGCCAACAGCGACCTTGCCTACACTTTACTATATATACTGTACTTATAGCATGCAAAACAACAAGTTATCTTCACTGTTATCACTTATGCTTGGGCTTCAGAGCTCAATTTCGCCTCTCATAAGTTTACTCTATGCCAAGAGCACTTTTGTACAGTGTTCTTGTCTCGCCACTGGGATTGCGCCAGTGTACTAGCCACTCATACGCTTTGCAACTGTGGCAAGCACCATACACTTGGTGACTACACTAAGCTTACCCTCACCACTCCAAAGGCCACCTGAACAATAAGCAGATTGCCTCCTGATACAAGGTGGCCTGAGACTAATGGCAGCTCATGAAAATCTGGCAGGAGCTATGCCAGATGCACTCCGCTCATTGCTCCACTCCTGTAAGGGCAACCTCTGGGAGTTGCGGCTCAATCACACAACTAGCAGAGGGAAATCCAAAGTTATATTAGACAGGGTAATCAATGATACAATGGTAACTAATCACCTAGCAGAGGAAAATCCAAAGAGAACAAGTCTAAGGATTCTCCGCTGCTCAGTGCAGCACATCAGTGGGTGGCAGAGGCGTGGGAACAACTGTACAGGTGACTGGAGCTAACCTTAATCTTGGATAATGTTTGAACAGGAAGGACATGAAGTTTCGGAGATTTCCTAAAAAGAAAATGACCTTTGGAGATCTCCAGAGGTCTAGAACGAGTCCTGGAGGTCTAGGGCAAGCCCCGGGGGTCCTGGAGAGTGGCGTAGAATGTGCCCAAAAATGAAAGTCGAATGGAAGTCCCCTGACAACTCCAATGGTAAGTCTCTGGCACTCCACTCCTCTGCACTCAAGCCTGCTCTTGCTCCAGCTGCTCCCGCACCACGACTTCTACCCCTGGGCATCTCCATAGACATAGATGCTGCTTGGCAACATCACCCAGCACTGCTACTGTGTTGGCAATGCAAAAAGCCCAGACACTTCATACAGCACTGCTCACTGGGCCTGGAGGTGCACTAGTCTTTACTGCAGAGCTAGAGGAGCTTCTTCTGCAACTACTGGCCACAAAAGATGCTGCTGGGGCTCCATCACCAGATGAGCTAGCACCAGAGTTGGCTTTAGAGGAGAGCAGTGCATGCGTCCCCTCCTGGGCTCAGAGGAGGATTTTTAGTCAAGCAACGGATGAGGTGTATGCCTCCATTGCTGAGTACTAATAGGTTCACATGTCTGTCATTAGAAAATGCAAATACACACCCCAATGCCAATTATTCTATGATAGGAAAACCTCAAAGTCCCCTCTCAGACATATCAATGCCACTTCTGAATCCCCCCATGCTGGTGAAGCCCCATCAGTGCAGTTCTTTGGCCTAGAAATGCTGGTTGCCCTAGCAATATGTGGTGGCCTCCACTCCCTCTGTGAACTTGCTGCACCTCAATGTGGAGATCAAGATTATGGACATGCAACAGACCCATAAAGTCATGGCCCTCCTAGATAGTGGAGCACAGAACTGTTTTTGGACACAGAGTTTGTGAAATGCCATGGTCTAACTATGCAGCCACTCTCCAAGCCCATTCCAGTATTCAACATTGATGGAACACCCAATAAAGCTGGTGCCATCAGCTCCATTGTAGACCTAGTCCTCCACTATCAGACCCATGCTGAACATACAGTCTTTGCAATCACCAGCCTAGGCAAGCAAGACATGATCCTTGGCTTTACTTGGCTCTAGGAGCACAACCCAGAAGTAGACTGGGCTTAGGGTAAGGTAACAATGAGCCGGTGCCCCCAAAGGTATTTTACCTGCACAACCAAAGTCAAGAAAGAGTGCCAGGCTGGAGCACAAGAGCGCACAGCCATCTGGGCTTGCCATGCAAGCCACCTCTCCTTTGCAGACCTCAACCTCTTGGACCCTCTGCCCCTGGTATTCTTCCACAGAGAGGCCCTCTATGAGGATAACCAGAGCAGTGGCAGGGCTCCAGAAAAAGAGCTGGGAGAGGAGTTTCATGGATTCATCATCCAGAGTTTTCAAATGAGGCAGTAGAAGCCAGGGACCAGATCTATGCAACCACCCTGCATCTGCCACTACTCATTGAGGAGATCCAGGCCAGCCAGACCACCTCTCAGCAGTTGGCCCAGGTGTTTGCCACCAACTCTCTGCTCCGAGTGTTCTGAGGGTGCCCCAGTACTTCCACAGCTTTGAGGATGTGTTCTCTAAGGCCTCCTTTGACTTACTATGCCATTGAACTGATGCCAGACTCCAAACCCTCCAGTTGTAAGGTCTACCTGTTAGCACCTAAGGAGCAGGACAAGCTTGATGCCTTCCTTCAGGAAAACCTGGACTCTGGTTGCATCTGCCCTTCCAAGTTGCCAACGGCCTGTCCAATCTTCTTCATCTAAAAGAAGGATGGCTTGCTTCAGCTGGTCCAGGACTACTAGGTTCTTAATGCTATGATGGTGAAGAATTGCTACCTCCTCTCCCTCATCTTCAAGCTCATCAATAACCTCTGGAGGCATGGTACTTCACCAAACTGAACATCCAGTGGGGTTACAACAACATGCACATCCAGGAAGGAGACAAGTGGAAGGCTGCCTTCTGGATCAACTGGGAGCTGTTTGAACCGCTTGTCATGTTCTTTGGACTCACCAATAGTCTGGCCACCTTCCAGACAATGATGAACAATATCTTCCAGGACCTCATCACGGAGGGTGTAGTGTGCCGATATCTTGACAACATCTTATCTTCATTTACACCAAAATGCTTGAAGAGCACTGCTGGGTCATGCATGTTGTCTTGGAATGCCTCCACCAGCACTAGCTCTATTTCAAAATGGAGAAGTGCAAGTCTGACCAGACCCAGATCAAGTATTTGGGGCTGATCATCTTGCACGGAGCCACAGAAATGGACCTAGTGAAGGTGGCAGGTGTGGTGGAGTGGCCAGAGCCTAAGAATAAGAAGGAGGTGCAGGCCTTCCTAGGGTTCACCAACTTCTACTGGAGATTCATGCAGGACTTCTCCCAACATGCATGCCCTCCATTTGATCTCACTACAAAGGACACCACCTGGAGCTGGGGACCCCCGGAGCAGACTGTCTTTAATGCTCTCAAGCATGCTGTCACCTCTGGGCCTGTTCTCTTGTTCCCAGACAACAACTCTCCCTTCTGTGTGGAAGCCAACAGCTCTGACTTTGCTACTGGAGCTGTCTTATCACAACAGTCCTGGAATGATAGGAAGTGGCATTTGGTGGCCTTCTACTCTAAGAGTCTGAATGTGGTAGAGCGCAATTATGAGATCCATGATAAGAAAATGCTGGCTATCATCCAAGCCTTCAAAGAATGGCAGCACTTTCTAGAGGGTGCCTGGCATAAGTTTGAGGTTTGGACAGATCACAAGAACCTTGAATACTTCCAAACAGCCAAGAAGCTCAACCACTGATGGGCCCAGTTGTCCCTGTACCTAGCCAACTTTGACTTCTCATTGCACCACAAGCCTGGCTAGAGTATGGGAAAACCTGACACGCTGTCCTGGAAAGCAGACCATGGCATCAGAGGAAATGACAACAGCAACATTGTGCTCCTTTGACCAGAGTTGTTCACCATCTGGGCCATGGAGGGCTTGGCTGTACAGGGAGTGGAGGTTGATATCTTCTGGAACATCCAGCATGTAAAACAGGATGGCTGCCATGAGGATGTTGTTGCTCAGGCAGCCATGGCTCTGAAGTCAAGACCCACTACAGGGGCCAAGTCAATCTGCATGGACAGATGGGCCCTCCAGAATGGGCTCCTAACCTTCCAGGACTGCATCTATATGCCCAACATCTTGGAGCTCTGCCAGAGGATTGTTGAGTGGCACTATAACTCCTGCATTGCTGGACATCCTGGCCAATGGAAGATGCTGGAGCTAGTGTCCTGGAACTACTGGTGGCCCCAGATGTCCCGGTACATTGGATCTTATACACTAATACATGTGACCTCTGCCTCCAGACCAAGCCTCAGCACTGCCTCCCCATTGGACAACTCCACCCACTATCAATCTCTACAGAGCAATGGAGTGTAGCCTCCATGGACTTCATTGTAGAGCTCTCTGATGCTCACAGCTACGATGCCATCATGGTAGTAGTGGACCTTTGCAGCAAATGAGTGCACTTTATCCTCACCCACACCATTTGCTTTGCCATGGATGCCACAAACCTGTACCAGAAGAATGTCTGAAAGCTCCATAGCCTCTCAGATGCCTACATGTTGGACCGGGGCCCACAGTTTGAAGCAGAGTTCACCCAAGAACTCTACCAACTGCTCAATGTGAAGCTTCACACCTTCACCACCTACCATCCACAGTCTGATGGCCAGACAGAACACATGAACCAGGAGCTCAAGCAGTACCTCTGCTTCTTTTGCAATAAGCAGCAGGATGACTGAGATGAGCTGTTTTCAGATGTACAACAACCACGTTCATGCAGCCACTCAGATGTCACCCTTCTTCCTGGACACTGGGCATCACCCATGCATGGGCTTCAAGCCTCAGGCCTGGCTCTCAGAGAACAAAGCTGTGAATGAGTTTGTGGACCAGATGAAGGTGGTGTAGGAGGAGGCCAAGGCTGCTCTGGCAAAGGCAAAGGACGACATGGCCTAATACTACGACCATGGAAGAACCCTGGCACCCAAGTACCAGCCTGGAGACCAGGTCTATTTGGATGCCTCCAACATCACCAATACTCACCCATCAAAGAAGCTTTGACACTGTCAGCTAAGACCCTTCATGGTGGATTGACAGGTAGGCCTGCTAGCCTACCAACTCTGGCTCCCAGCATGAATGCGACAGCTTCACTTGGTATTCAACATGGTCAAGCTAACACCAGCCCCAGAGGACACTATCCTGGGGCAATGCCCAGCACCCCCTCCACCTCTGGTGGTGGTCAATGACAATGAGGATTATGAGGTGGAGGAGATCCTAGACAGTTGCCTATTCAGAGGGTGGCTATAGTACAAGGTGAAGTGGAAAGGCTACAGGATCAAAAACATCTCCTGGGAACTCTGGAAGAACATGCATGCACCGAGACTTGTCAGAGAGTTCCATTGGAGACACCCAGATGCACCCTGGGCCATCCAGAGAATCTATCTCATCTCACCAGTGGACCAGGCAATCCAGAACTTCTTCTACCCTGCACATCAAGATGCTGCATGCTAGAGGGGGAGTGATGTCAGGGGACTTTCATTCAACCTCAATTTTTGGCACTTTACTATGCCCCACCCACCTCCTATACCACTCTCTGGGACCCTTGGGGCTCACTCTAGACCCCTGGAGATCGCTGGACATTGTTTCTCTTTTAGGAAACCCCAAGAACTTCCCACACTCCCTGTTCAAGCATTATTCAAGATTAAGGTTAGCTCTGGTTACCTGTACAGTTGTCTATGTGGGCTCCCGGTGCGAAGATGGAAAGTGGTTAATTGGATGAGAGAGAAGGTTACGAGTGAGGTCTTTGAGAATCTGGTGTATTGTTCGAGGTACTTCCAGAGTTTGCAGGCAAATAGATAATATTTGGTCACCCTAGCTCTTTTGCATGGATCCCAAAAAGGAAAAACCGCACTCAAGCCATGGGAGGAGCGAACAGAAGGGACGGAGGCGCAAAATTGTGAGTGTGAGAAGTGGCCAAGTGGAGACGTGATGAGAGGCTTAGCATCCGTTCCTGGGACATCGATGTACAACTTGTAAGCGTCGCTACGCCAACGGCCCAAGAGTTGTATTTTGTGCTCTGTGTAGCCTACTGTCGCTGCAGCGGTGGCCGCGCCCCGACAAAAGCTGTGGCCCAAAAAACGTGTGGGATCAATATCGCAGTCTAGTAAGCGCTGCCTGAGTAACGAGATAAATATGTCACGGGAAAGGGGTGAACCGTCCGGATTTGTAAAGAGAGGTGCATCGTGCGGCTTCCGGTCGACTGAGAACAGTTTGTGGAGAGCTGAGACGGGGCAAGTAAGTGAGCCAGGCGGGGCCCTGGCTAGCAGGATGGATACTCCCTTGCGGAATGGGTCAGTCTTCGATGCTGGGAGGTCGATCCTGACATGGGATGAGGATTCAAAGGAAGGGAGGAATGCGACACAACCCCGTGTGAGGTGGGATGCGGGGCTGAACTTTTCTCCTTGGCTAAGGGTGAATTCTCCGCAGCGGAGGAATCCAGCCCAAGCTGTCTTGAATGCTGCGTCGAAGGATGCTTCGAATGGGTTAGATGTGTCGCCTGCCACTGATGCCAGCTTCAAAAGGATGTCGAGCGTGATGGGCTGTTTAGGGTTGTGCTGGCGCTCGCCATGGTACCTTTTAATTCCCCAGATAACTCTGCGCACTGTTTCAGACTCGCAAGCGTCAAATGGGAGACCTTCGTCAATATGGAGGGAACGAACGGCGGAGAGGTAGCTTTTAATGGTCTTGGGCTGGAGAGCCCGGTTCCCGAGGGAAGAGACCCATTCAACGATGGTGCGATCTGTGGCAGGAAGGTATCGGCCGGCTCCGCTGAGTATACCTGGGTTGAGGCGGCAGAAGTCGATGTAGGATTTCTGCCCAGTTGAATAGGTCTTCCTGGTACTTGCAGCCAGTCCGTGCCACAAATAGAATGCTGCTCGAGGCGAGATGTCAGCGTGTGCATCATACCAATAAGGTGGGATTTCTGAGATGAGGACTTGCGTGGCAGGTGTGGAGCAAGCTGGAACAATCTGTCGTACTGAAAACGAGAAGCTGCATCAGCGAGCGCGTTCTGTTTGGTTGGGATCCAAATAGAAGAAAAAGAGAAGTTGAGACAAGCTGCAAGCATGGTAATGGTCCTTAAGACCTTCATGCTTTGCACTGAGTTCGCTGTCCCCGAGTTGAGCCAAGCCACCACGGCTGAGTTGTCACAAAAGAATTCGATATGATGTCCTGCCCAGGTGTCACCCCAGCACAGGATCGCATGAAGGATGGCAGAAATCTCTTTGAACTGTATATCACGGCTCCGAAAGCGTCTAGGCACTCGTGCTGAGAACCAATGCTGCAAAATGACTCCCCCAAGGCCCTTGCATCCACTCGCGTCTGTATGAACAGATACACATGGCCTCGATGGGGATAGAACCATGACACTGTTCCATTGTGAGCAGAAAACGCTCCACCAGCGCACGTCGGCCACTGCAGCCTTGGAAATATGGCGGATAGCAAATGGGGACTTAAAAGAAGCTGCAAAATCGAATAAACGACGAATAAATGTGCGCGATTGGGGGATAACTTGGGATGCAAATTGCAGAAAGCCCGTAAGTTCCTGCAGTTCTAGCAGGGAACATGTCCGCTTAGATACCCATAAGTCCAGAAGCCCCATCAAGAAATCCATCTTGTTCCGTGGCAGACGCGCTTCCATTACATCGGAATCAATCTCCAACCCAAGAAATTCGAGCTTGGTAGATGGCCACATGGTCTTTGAGTCCTGGAAGGAGAGACCTAGCTCCTTTCCGAGACCCAAAACCCATTCGACGGCGGCGAAGAGTAGTGAATGAGGCAGCAATGGGGAAAATAAAAGGAGGAAATCATCTAAGTAGTGATGTAGAGAAGCTGGGATATGACGCTGGATGATCCAGTGTAGAGCCTCCGCAAAGAGGTCAAAAATGTACGGCGCTGTCTTGAGACCAAACGCTAATACTATGAGATAATAGAATTGTGAGCCCCAGTTAAAGCCCAGAAGGTGCCAGTCCTCGGGCCATACAGGGATGTGGCGAAACGCATCCTTAAGATCAAGTTTTGCCATTAGTGTGCCTCGGCCAAGGTGCCAGAGGTCGTCGAGAGCTCGCGCGAACGAGTCATAAGTGATGTGGCCTTCACCATCTGGAATGCCATCATTAACTGAATTCTTTTCGGGCCAAGACAAGTGGTTAATTAAACGCAATTTTCTGGGTTTCCTCTTACGGCTTACCGAGCCTAGCGGTGAGCAGCGGAAATCTGGGAGAGGAGGGGACTTGAATGGGCCCATTGCGTGTGATTGTTTGACGAGTGCGTGAATAGAGGCAGCGACAAATTCTTTGTTCTCATGCGCAGATTTGAGATTGGCACACGCCTGAGACTGGTTCTCACCCATGAACCCAATGGAAGCACCGAATTGAATTATATTCATTAGAGTGGATACAAGTTTAGGCTCAGGGTAATCAAGAAGATAATGCCGCCATGCTTCAATGATGAGAGGAGAAGAAACTAGTGATGGGGAGGGGGCCTGTAGCACGGAAGAATTGCAACGAGGTTCGGTGTTGGGGCGAGGGGGCGGTGGTGGGCCCGGAGGGAATAAGTGAGAATTTGGTAGGTTAGGAGTAAACTCTGGGGGAGGAGAAGATGAAGAGACCAAGACCATAGATAAAACCTGTTTGGCAGGCCTCGTGCCTGCCATGGCATGTCTTCATGTCTTCTTACATTCCTTCTCTGTGTGATCCTTGGTGCCGCACTTGCGGCACTTGTGGATACGCCCATCAGGGCAAGGGAACGAGGTACATGAGCCTTTATTGAAGGCGAAACAGGTTTCTGAGCTGACATCGTGATCGCGCCTTCCTGCAGGTTTGCGTGGATTGCCTGACATGTGTGCATTCCCCAGACAAAACTCCGTTAACAGCAGGTCATCGGGTTTTGCCCATCCCACGTATGATCCAGTGAGCATTTCCTGCCTTCGATTGAGGTAGAAATGGATGTGGTACTGAAGCACCGCTGCCCATTCGTACTTCTGGTTAAGGCTCGCAAGGTGGGAGATATACCTGGCTGCCCCGTTGCCTATCACGAAGGTGGCGTGCGCATTGCTGGAGGAAGCTGCAAAAGCTTGGAGGATAGAGAAGTATGTCGATAGCGGGATAAGTAGGGTATGTAACACCAGATAATCTTTGGTGCCAGTAATCCTCGAGCTGCCAGAATCCGTTCGTTCCATCTCCGCGCATCAAAACCTCGATGCGGGGTCAGGTTTGCACAGATCCATTGGACGGAACTCATGTCGTGCGATATCCAGCAGCACACTTGTCTCGATAGCGGGGAAGAGCGCAGGTAAGGACTTACCAGCAGAGGACTGATCCGTCGAGATGAAGGCTGGAAACGACGGAGTGGGGTTGAACTGTCCTGCAAGAGGGGTAGCTACTCCTGGAGACTGGTTTGCCAAGGCGGCGAAGGCGCATAGCATGGTCATCATGCCAGCCATTGCAGCCTCGCTGCCTTGAGCGGCTGGCGTATCTTGCGGCTGCGCTTCCTGGGGGTCGGAGCTAAACCCTTGTTGGCTGGGATCAAACATTGGTGATGCTGTGGTTGGAGATGGTGTTAATGAGGAGAGGTGAGACAATGTTGGCGATGTTGGAGGGGAAGACGGTGGTAGACGGTAGCTTGCTGGGGCAAACTGACCGTTCGGCAAGTGAAGACGACCTGATATGCGTGTGGTGCCCGCTAAACGCGTCCTGCACAAATAAAAGTCAAGTCCAAATGGACTGACGAGCTCTATGTGAGTGGGGAAAAGGATGCAGGACGTAAGTATTCAGACAGACCTGACGAGCTCTATGTGAGTGGGGAAAAGGATGCAGGACGAGGAAGCGAGAGTCAAATGCAAGACTATATACTCTATTCGTAACAATGGGCCATTGTCGTAGTTGCTGACAATTGTACCATTGTCGTTGGCGTTACAATATAATGTGATATGTCGATGAGGTTGGACGCGTCGTGTGGAGCGCGATCAAATAAGGGTTGCATTGCTTACATAGACATCGATCAAAGGCTTTTGATCGTCACATTCTCATGCCTCCACCACCTGCTAATGCACCACACCAAGCAGCAGAGATCCTTAGACTTGTTCTCTTTGGATTTCCCTCTGCTAGGTTATTAGTTACCATTGTATTGTTGATTACCATGCTTAATATAACTTCAGATTTCCCTCTGCTAGTTGTGTGATTGAGCCACAACTCTCGGAGGTCACCCTTACAGGTACAGTCTAATACAGTCAACTATACCAGACTGAGGGAGTAAACTTACATTTGTTCATAGGGTCTGATTTCTAAAACTGCTAACACTAATAATGGCATACGGCCTTATGCTCACCTAGTTCTAGATCTTAGGTACTCTAGTTGGGACCGTGGCCCTTTGCTTGTCTAAGCTCTCATAGCACCACTCTCTACCTGACACTGACCTGCACTGCTGAGCACCATCTTCAGGGAATACTAGGGGGGCATCACCTAAACAGTGCTGGAATGCACCAGCCCATTCATTCTCCATGTATGCCGGGGGGTACAGAATCTGATGGCCCTCGTAGTTGTAGCACTCTGTTGATAGTTCCATGCAACATGAGCGCTTGGCACATGATAAAGGATTTAAAAAAGAAAAACTGTGTAATTAAACTAGTGCTCCACTACCAATTTATGCTAAGCAAGCCATCTTGACAGTCACTAATCCAGGCAATTCACAACTTCATCTAGCTCCAAGAGCACAGCTCTAAAGTGGACTGGGCCCATAATGAAGTGAACATGAGCTGGTGCCCTTGGAGATGCTCAGCATATGCAATGGAGGTCAAATAGAAGCACTGTTTGGAGGTGCAAGAGCATGCTGCTATCTGGGCCTGCTGCATAGGTTACATGCTCTATACTGACTTTAACTTGTGTATATGAACTCAGAACAGTTCGGACTTCGAGTTCAATTGTCTCTCACCCACTTTGAGGCATAGTGTGTAGTGATGATCAAGATAATTACTTCTGTATGTTTTGCTAAATATGCGGATGAAAATCTGAAAACAAAACCCGCATTTACGACAAATAGTCATATAATGTCAGCTGACTTCGCAGTTACATGCTTTTGTACATCATTCAAACTTCGTTCCTCTTACCAGCCCTTAGTGGTTCCCACCGAGGTGACGGATGTCATGATACATGATACACGCTATTACGATACGATCACTTCTACCCATACTGATACGGTCACGTGCACCTTTGGAGAAACGACGGTACTCGTGTAGTTACATTTCTTAGTTCTATTCATTTCGTTACTAGGTATGTAACTCTTTTTATTGTGTCGTTACCTCGATACAATTTCGTTACTAGTCCATCAACGTACTGCATTGCAGAGTACTGTTACGGCCTAACAACGGACTCCAAGGTTGCGAATATTTCGACGTTCTCATGTTTCTCGTTCCCTTACACCTAATGACGCTACCTTGAACTAATTTCTCTCGCTAGTCTGTATGGACCAATATAGTTGTTCCCACCAATGTGACGCACTCTAAGGCTAACTTATTTCTGTCACTAGCGTCTTAGGTACCGGGTCGGCAAACATGTACTATTACCATTTGTTTCCGTGAGAATGCTTTCTCTCAGTTCGAATGACACAATGTATCAACGACTAATTTGGTATTTGGTGAGCGCAAATTACCATGCATTGAAGCAAACTACAAGCTGCATTTCTCGTGACCATCGCTATCCCCATTTATTAGCATTTCATTAGCTTTTTGTAGCATTCTCAAAGCATCTATATTCTATGGGAGAAGGCGTCCGCTTGTATCTGGTAAAGTTTTGCATATTCTCCGTCAAGTTTCATGAGGTCCTCATGAGAGCCGGACTCCGCTACTC
>JAGGAQ010006361.1:0-17875 GCA_017657225.1 Termitomyces sp. T69sscA
ATCTCGACTCTTTCCCCGTTTGGCTATCCGACTTCCCCAACTTTGCTTCTATCCCCGGGACTCGCTAAGTCCCCTCGACTGCTTTTCTTTTGATCCCCGGGACTCGCTCGCTCCCGGCACTCGCTCGTCTCGTTCTTTCGCACCCCCGGAACTCGCGCCAACCCCCGGCACTCATCCTTCCCCCTCCCCGGCACTCGTCTCACCCACCGGCACTCCCGGCGCTCCTCTACGCACCTTCCCCCGCCCCGCTTCGGTCTCCTACGCCTCGTGCTACTCCCAGTGCTCTGTGTTTGTGCACGGTGAATTGACGTAAGGTGGATTCGCCCAGTAGACTGAGCCCCCGAGGTCAGCAGAACCTGACAGTGGGGGGCACAGAAAAGTGTTGATTGCTGTGTGAAGACATGGGTGAGGTGTGCCAAGGTTTTGATGGCAGTGAAGGGCATGAGAAAGTGTTGATCACTGTGTGGAGGGATGGGCAGAATATGCTGAGCATATGGCATTGTATGGCTAATGTTGAAGTAAGCATTGATGACAGCAGTGGACATGGTAAAACATTGGAGGCACCTAACAAACATCGGAGCACAAGAACAGGACATGCTGAAGATATCTAGCCAGGTAATTATTCATTGATATTGCTAGTGGCAGTAACTAAGTACTTCCAGGCTTATTAGCCATATTAAGAGGGGGGTACCTGACCAAACTAGTTAGCCTGTCATAATGTGATGGTTAGGTGGACCAGAGCTAACTTTAACCTTGGATAATGCTTAAATAGGGAGTGTGGGAAGTACTAGGGGTTTCCTAAAAGAGAAATAACCTCTGGCAATCTTCAAGGGTCTAGAACAAGCCCTGGGCATCTAGAGCAAGCCCTGAAGGTCCCAGGAAGTGGTGTAGAAGGTGGACTGGGGCATAGTGAAGTGCCAAAAATGAAAGTCACATGGAGATCCCTTGACACATGCTAACCACTAGTTCACAAGCCTGTGCCGAAAAATGTATCAGTACTCCTTTTGATAAAACTACAGGCTTATTATCAGCAATGGGTCAAGGCCTATGTCCAACAGCGTGATGAGGTTTTATGCTCTCTTTGCATATCTCCAGCAGAGTTTGCTAAGTGCATGTGTGCCCTCCTCAGGACACCATGATATCTCTGAGACCCCAGAGCAATGAGCTGATTGCCTCCTCAAATTCCATGAGCTTTACCAATGCAGAACTATCTCTGAGAATACCTGGAACATGTTACAGGTAGATCTCAACCTCCAGGATGAACTGCGTGCCCTAGTAAACAAGATCATCACCAGCCCCAATGCCCAGCATTTGTTTCAAGGACTCCAGGGACCCTGTGTGTTCATTCCATATGCAGCGCAAGGAACCAATTGAGCCTTGGAACCTTGTTCCTATCCTGGGACTTTGCCAACAGGAGAAAGTCAATGTGGCATCCAACATTCTTAAGGCCCTCAACCCCACTGGAAGACCTTTTGACCAGCCCACCACCTGCATAATCAGCCTCTTAGCATGCCCTTATGCCAACTCAGTCCTTAGTGCTTTCCATACTTGGGGCCAGTCAGCTAAAACTGGGCCTCATCCTGATACTGCTCCTCAGCCCCCACTCATCAAAAATGACAATGCCTCTACTCACACTCTCTCCTACATTAACAAGCCTGAGGTCCCCAGCAGTGGATCAGCCTCTCCTAACAAAGTTCCCACCTCAGAGTTTCAACGTGATTGCCCCCCCACTTCGACTTGCACCAGCTCCATGGTAATGCACCCCCTCTCCACAAACCCTATAACAACCCTCTACTCCTTCACCAATCCATGGGCTCCAGTGCACCTTGACTACTCCCCCTCCAAGGACCACCACAACCTCCTGCACTCCTGGGACTCCTGCTTGACCACTCCTTTGATGCCAACATGGGACACCACCCCCTGGAGAACCCCCACCTCCCCATTGGGCTCAAGGACTGCCTTTGAAGAACAACAGGCCACTTTTAGGTGGTGGACCCTCCAATGGTGGACCCTCCAATGGTGGACCCTCCAATGGTGGACCCTCCAATGGTGGACCCTCTAATGGTGGACCCTCCAATAGCAGACCCTCCAGCAGCTGAAGCCCTGCAATAGATGCCTTCTCTCCACAGTGTAGCAAAGGTAACAATCATTACTACTACAATGCAGCACCTCCGCTCCACAATCCCAACTCCCAGGACAACATCCACAATGTGCTAACCCATAAAGGCAAGCTCGACATCTAAAAACCAAAACCCTTCCTCAGCTATAATCCCTGCAAATGGAGAGTTTTCCTCATGCAATGTCCTACTATATTTCAAGCTAAGCCCCTCACCTTTCAACTTGAGAGCTCACATGTTGCATTCACTGCCTTGTACCTACAGGCCATTGCCTTTGACCACTACACAGCATTGCTCCAGTTTGACCCTAACAGCCCAATACTTTTGAACTGGTAGGCTTTTGCACAGGAGTTCTCAAGTAAGTTTGGCATATTTGACACTGTAGCAGAAGCTGAAGAGAACTTCTTTAACCTCTGAATGTGCAACAATGAGTAGTTGACCACCTCTATTGTTCACTTCAAGAAAGAGGCCTACAAAACCGGCTGGAACTACAATGCTCTCTGGTTCACTCTTCACTGTGCCCTCCCTCAGGGCATCAAGTTTGTCCTCTGCCTCACCTCCAAGCAGCCCAACTATGATGGATACAAGGCCCTTGTTACCCAGATCAACCAACGATATTGAGAAGACTGCAACAAGTATTTGGCACTTTAAGTGCTATGGAACTCCTTTAGGAACTCCAATTGGCAGACCATAGCCATCGCAGGCAACTGGACTTCTGGTGCTGCACCACCTCCCAATCCCACTGCATGACCACCCCTTGAATGAGGACCTGCCAACTGTAAGGGCAAACTCCAAGAGTTGCCGCTCAATCACACAACTAGCAGAGAGAAATCCAAAGTTATATTAGGCATGATAATCAACAATACAATAGTAACTAATCACCTAGCAGAGGGAAATCTGAAGAGAACAAGTCTAAGGATCCTTGCTGCTTGGTGCAGTGCATCAGCAGGCGGTGGAAGCATCAGAACAACCATACAAGTAATTGGAGCTAACCTTAATCTTGGATAATGCTTGAACAGGGAGTGCAAGAAGTACTGGGGGTTTCTTAAAAAGGAAACAACCTCCAGTGATCTCTAGAGGTCTAAAGCAAATCTCAGACATCTAGAGCAGAAAAGCCTCAAACCCCAATCAAACCAACTCTAATGCACCCCAGGATTTCTACAACGCCCTGGACTTTGCAGATAACAAGGAGGCCCTGTGCATGAGTAGGTTCAGGAACCAGCCTTGGATTGATGTGCTGGAGAAGATGCAAGAATGGTGACAACATGAGGGAGCATGTATTCTGTGTGGTGAGCAGAGTCATTTCATCAAGAAGTGTCCTAGACGCCAGGCTATTGGACGAGCTGTCTAGACCATTGATGGCAAAGACTGCAATTTCCAGTTTACAGAACATAATCCAGCAGTTTAGATCCAGAAGGTGCACTAAATTGCAGACCCAACTTCAACGTCTTCTCTGCTCTGGCTACACATCTTTGTGCAATGGCTCTATTCCTGGACACCCTCTTGGCTCACCTCCCCTCCCAATCCTCCCAGACCCTTCTCCTCCACACCACCCTCCCCTCCTCCTCCCCTTCTGTCAACACCCTAGTCAACAGTGGTGCCACTAACAATTTCATTGACAAATTCCTAGTAGCGCTCGCTGCAATGCTCTAGAGACTACTCATCTCCATCTGCCTCACCCTCTTTGACGGCAGGTCCACCTTTGCCAGTGATCCACTACATGCAGACTACCCTCACCTTTGCCAATGATCAATGGTAAGACCTCCAGTTGCTCATGACCCATCTGCACACCTCTGCACCCCTCATCCTGAGCCTCTCCTGGCTTTGCACCACCCAACTCTGCATTGACTTGCAGCACCTCACCTTTGACTTCAGCCAACAAGCCTCAGAGAACTCAGAACCAATCTCCTTTAATGTCACCACCCTGGTCAGTGCTACCAACCACCCTCACACTCTCTTGCAGCTCTGCTCAAAGTCTGCCTGGTCATTTGTCATTGATGCCCAACTTGCCAACTCCTCAAAAGTTTTCACCACCCTCATCAACAGTGGGGCTACCAGCATGTTTGTCAGTGACCAGCTCAACTTCCTCCAAAACCCTCTTGATAGACCACTGGAACTGCAACTCTTTGACAGTAAGCCCACCACTACCAGGCTTATCACTAAATGCCACTCCAGTTTCATTGTACTCAACAACAGTAGTCAGTCTCCTGGTCACAGCTCTTGGAGACCACCTCCATTGTGCTAGGGCTACCCTGTTTACATGACATCAACTCCGACATTGACCAAAGAAACCTCACAATGAAGTTCTCCAGCACCAATGCTTGTCTTGCCACCATCCACCTCCACCTCCAACCCACTGATGATTCCAGCAAAGACAAAGCTACTGGCACCTTAACAGCACTCCTAGACAACTCTGGTGATCCCTCTTCACCTTAACCTGTCTTGGGTACACTCCTGGCCTTTCTCTCCAACATCCTCCATAACAAATACAAAGGCCCCAACTACCCCACCTGGCACCTCTGGATGGCCTCAGACACTGACAATGCGGATCAGCCAATCAGCCCCCTCAACCTGGAAGCCCTTGACATCAAGATCATTAAGTCTGGCCCCCTTCACTTGCATGTTCTAAGATGGCACCCCCACTTTTCAACTTTAACCCACCACCACTCCCAAACCAAAGACAGAGGAGCAGATCCTATGTAAAGTAATTCCACTGAAGTATCATGAATTCACTAACATGTTCTCTGAAGGAAGCACCAAGAAACTCCCTCCACACCAGTCATATGGCCACAAAATTGATCTTGAAGATGGTATTGCACCCCCATTTGGCAAGATCTACAACATGTCAGAAGTTGAAATCCACACCTTAAAAGATTATCTCAACAACATGCTTGATAAGAGCTTTATCCAGCCCTTGATCTCTGCTGCCAGGGCTCCGGTCCTATTCACCAAGAAGAAGGACAGTTCTCTATGCCTTTGTGTTGACTAATGGGGCCTCAACAAAGTTACCAAAAAACAATGTCTGCATAGCCCCAGAGCATGAACCCACTATGGCCTCTTTGAGTACCTCGTTATGCCCTTTGGTATGACCAACTCCTCCACCACCTTCTGGTCTTTCATGATTGACATTTTCCATGACATGAACAATGTCTTTGTCATTGTCTACTTGGACAACATCCTAATTTATTCAAACTCACTGCAACCACATCTGCCATATCCTCAATACCATCTACATGCCAAACTGGAGAAGTGCTCATTTCACACCACTGAAGTTGAGTACCTTGGTGTCATTGTCATCCTGGACAGAGTTTGCATGGACCCTGCTAAGGTGGAGGCCATCCTCAACTGGCCTCTGCCCTGGAACATAAAAGAGGTGCAGTCCTTTCTTGGTTTTGCTAACTTCTACCATTGGTTCATTGATAACTATTCCAGGATCACCAACCCCTCAACCAGCTCACAAGAAAGGACACCCTATGGAACTGAGACAGCAAATGTCAAAGTGTCTTCACCCTCCTCAAAGAAGCCTTCACCTCTGCCCCCATCCTCTGCCACTTCAATCCCATCCTTTCCATTGTACTTGAATGTGATGCTCTGTCACGACCACTACCGATCTGAAACTTAGGCCCAGCTCTGGGACTCCAAACCTCCCAAAACCACCCCCACGACCCTCCCAGGCCCAGGGCACTATCCAGCCAACCTCCTCAGCAACTCCCAGCCATCACCACCTGTCACCACCACCAGCCACTGCCACCACAAGCACTCCTCTGGCTATCACCACCTGTGACCACTACATCAGCACTAACTCTGGCTATCTCTGGCACTTCCCCTTCCACAGCTGCCACATCAGTGCCAGTACCAGCAACACTCAACGCTCCCCTGGCCTGTGCCAAGACCCCCATCATGCATCATGATCATGCATCACCGCCAACCCGATCTCTGCATGCCCTGCTCCCACTCCCCTCCTCACCTTAGCCTCGCCGCTGTGTGTCTCTGTGCTTCCAATACAGGACCTCCATGCCATGTGACATGGCTTAACCCCCTCCACCACCCTGCACAATCCCTGGGTCTCACCCCAAGTCCTGGCGCCACGACCCACCACTAGGGACCTAGGCCTGAGTCCCAGAGCCTACTTACTATACAGTATATAAGTCGTAGAGTAGTAAGTAGTACTCTAGTCTTGATATTACCATAACTCTCGTATTGTTTGTTGTGTTTGTCTCTGTCTCATATTTTTGTGCATCCCGGTCTCTATATTTTCACTCTGCTTCATTTCTTATCATACTCGTCTCATATCTGCTCTGTTCGTCACCTCTATTCGTCTCCTACTCTAATTACACTCTGCTTTACTCATCATCTCTCTGTCAATCCTAAGTTCTCTTGTCTTTTTTGTCTCTGGCCTTCAGTCTCAACTTGTTCTGTTTTCCTTTCCCTTATCTTATCTCGACTCTTTCCCCTTTTGGCTTGTTTAATCTCCGCTCTGCCGCTTCCATCTCCAGGACTCGCTAGGTCCCCACACTCATCACCTCATTGAACCCTGAGACTGGCTTGCGCACCAGTGCTTGTTCGTTTCACTCTCCTGCCTGTCAGGTTCCGCTGACCACGGGGGCTCAGTCCGCTGGGCAAATACCTTATGTGGTGATCACCATGTACACAAACGCAGAGCACCAGGAGGGCGCAAGGCATAGGAGACCAAAGCGGGGTGGGGGTGGTGTGTGAGGGAGTGCTGGTAGCGCCAGCGAGTGGGTGAGTGCTGGGGAGGGTGGAGGACGAGTCCCGGGGGTTGGCATGAGTCCTGGGAGTACAAGAGGATGGGACGAGCAAGCGCCGGTAAGCGAGCGAGTCCCAGGGATCAAGAGATAACGAGCACGGAGACTTAGCAAGTCCCAGGGATGGAAACAGAGCCGGGAAAGTTAAGCGGCTGAAAGGGGAAGGAGTTGAGATAAGATAAGGAGAGATGGAGCAGATTAAGTTGAGGAGAGGAACTGAGAACAGAATAACCAAGAGAACTTAGAATAGAAAGGGAAAGGAGAGCAATTAGAATAGATTAGAGGACGAGACAAGTAGAGACAAGATAGAGAGACAATACAAGACAAGTACGATGAGAAAAGAAGCAAGTAGAAATAATGAGACCAGGGTGCGTGAGAAAACAAGATAGAGATGAGAACATGGCAAACAATACGAAGCTATGGTAATATCAAGACTAGAGTACTACTTACTACTTTACGACTTATATACTACGCAGACGTAGCTGATGTGGTGGTCACGGCAGTGATGGCCAGGGATGCCACAGGTGGCAGTGGCTGGTGGCATTGACGGGTGGTGATGGACGGTGATGGCCAGAGGCTGCTGAAGGAGGTGGCCGGGTAGCGGTCTAGGCCCAGGGCAGTCGTGGGGGTCGTTTTGAGATGGTTGGAGTCCTGGGGCCAGGGCTGAGTCCTGGGAGTTGGTAGCGGGTCGTGACACTGCCTCCTCAGGACTCACACCTACCCCCAGCACTCATCCTCCACCATTCCCAGCACTCACCCCCTACTCTGACGTTACTGGCTATCTCCTACCTACCTCTCCCACCTTGCTTTGGTCTCCTACGCCCCATGCCCCTACTGATACTCTGTGTCTGTGGACACAGTTGTCACGACCCGCTACCGACCCCCGGGACTCAGCCCCAGCCCCGGGACTCCAGCGCTCCCAAAACCACCCCCACAGCCGCCCCGGGCCCGGACCGCTACCCGGCCAACTCCCCCGGCCATCACCGGCCATCACCGCCCGCCAATGCCACAGCCACCGCCACTCACGGCACCTCCCGGCCATCACCGCCATGACCGCCACATCAGCGCCGGGTTTTGGCTATCACGTCACATCAGCACCGGCACCACCCGTCACCCCCGACCTGTGCCGAGACCCCCCATCACGCATCATGATCGCACATCACTGCCGCCGACCTCCGCTCGCCATGCTCCGCTCCCGCTCCCTCCTCACCGCCCCACCACCGCGTGTCTCTGCGCTTCCAGTATGAGACCTCCACGCTGCGCGACATGTCTTGGCCTCGCCCTGTCCTGCGCAGCCCCCGGGTCTCATCCCAAGCCCCGGCGCCGCGACCCGCTGCTGGAACCCGGGCCTGACCCCCGGGCCATACGTACTACATAGTATATAAGGCGCAGAGTAGTAAGTAGATACTCTAGTCTTGATATTACCGTAACCCCCGTCTTGTCTGTTGTGTTTGTCTCTGTTTTTGTCTCTCTCGTGCCCCGGTTTCCTTACTTTACTTGCTTCCTTTCTCGTACTCGTCTTGTTTCGACTATCTCTCTCATCTCAACTCGTCTCGTATCTCTAATCTAATCTCGTTGTCCTCTTCTCTCTTTTCTACTCTAAGTTCTCTCGACTCTACGTTCCCGGCTCTCTTCTCTTTGACTTAATCATTTCCATCTCCCGCTATCTTATCTCGACTCTTTCCCCTTTTGGTTATCCGACTTCCCCAGCTTTGTTTCTATCCCCGGGACTCGCTAACTCCCTTTGACTGCTTTTCTCTTGATCCCCGGGACTCGCTCGCCCCCGGCGCTCGCTCGTCTCGTTCTCTCGCATCCCCAGGACTCGCGCCAACCCCCGGCACTCGTCCTTTCCCCTCCCTGGCACTCATCTCACCCACCAGCACTCCCGGCACACTTCCACGCACCCTTCCCCGCCCTGCTTCGGTCTCCTATGCCTTGCGCTACTCCCGGTGCCCTGTGTTTGTACACGGTAAATAGCCGTAAGGTGGATTCGCCCAGTAGACTGAGCCCCCGAGGTCAGCGGAACCTGACAACAGTGATCACCATGTAAGGTACTCGCCCAGTGGACTGAGCCTCCGTGGTCAGCGAAACCTGACAGCCTCCAACTATGCCATCACTAGTATACTCTCTCAAATGGACCCCAGCAGTGACAAGCTCCGGCCCATCACCTTCTACACCCGCTCAATGATCTTCATGGAGCTCAACTACAACACCCACAACAAAGAGCTCCTCACCATTGTTGAAGCTTTCAAACAGTGGCAGGCTCACCTCAAGGGTGCTCCACATTGAATTCAAGTTTACTTAATCATAACAACTTCCAATACTTCACTACAACCAAGCAGCTCAGCCACTGCCAAGCCCACTGGTCTGAAATCTTCTCCAAGTACAACTTCACTATCCACTACTGCTCTGGCTGACTTGGTGCCAAGCCCGATGCCCTCACCTGGAGATTAGATGTGTACCTCAAGAAGTTGTTCAAGGTGGAACACAATGCTTTTAACCATTGAGTGGTAATCCCACCCCAACATCTTTATGCCATGCTGATTATGAACAAAGAAGGTATCCTACACCAAATCCACAATGCTCCCCAGGACACCCTCTTCATTCAGCACAACTCCTGGAGCAACTCTGCAGACGTTGCCAACACCAACCACCCCTTCACACTCTTCCTCAAGAACCAACTTCTTCTCCAGGACTGACAAATCTATGCCCTGAATCACAAGACAATTTGCCTGGACATCCTTCACCAGCACCATGACCACAAGCTCCACAGACATCCCAGGATTTGTAAGACTCTTCAGCTCATCTCCCAGACTTACTTTTGGCTAGGCATGAAGAAGAATGTCACCTAGTATGTCTGGGCTTGCAAGTTGTGTCTCTGAGCCAAGGTTCCCTGCCACCATCCCTACAGTCTTCTCAAGCCTCTCCTCATCAATCACTGCCCCTGATCCTCCATCTCAATAGACCACATCATCAAATTCTCTGAGTCAGAGGGTTTTGCAAAGTCTTCCTTAAACTTGTCTTCTCACTCACACCTACAAGCTCAACCTACCTCTGGGACTCAAGGGCATACACCCAGTCTTCCACATTTGCCTGCTCAAAAAGTACACCCTGGACCCCTTCCCTGAACAGCAATCCAGCCAACCACTGCCCATCAAAGTCAAAGATGAATACCACTACAAGGTCAACCACATCCTTGACTCCTGACTTGTCCATGGCCACCCCCACTACTTGGTCCACTGAAAAGATTATAAACCTGAGGACAATACCTGGGAACCCCAGAAAAATCTTGCTAGTGCCTCCACAAAGCTCCAGGACTTCCACCAGCAGTATCCCAACAAGCCCCTAGACACTCAGGACTAGCGCTCACAAACAGCATTAGAGGGCATAACCCCTGCCTCTGGTTTCATTAAAGATTCAACTCCCACTAAGACCCCTATGTGTTTCTTTGTATATTTGAACTTCCTAATTCTCACAAATCTCAAAAAAAAACTGAACTCAACAAGAAAACTTTTATGACAACAACTATGAATACAAATGGTACAAAGTTCAAAAAAAAAACTAAAGACCAGAGCAGCATGGGAGCTCAATGGCTAGTTGACCCCCTCATTGCTCCACATCACCCCACTCTCCCCAACCTCTAGCCCTTCAATCATCATTGTAGTCTTCATTTGCACTGCCAAGACTGCCAGGTGATCCTCCTGCAGCAGCAACAATTCCCCTACATTGATTGCCACCTCCATCCAAGACTCCAGAGCAACCACATTCCAGCACTGGTGCCCTACCAGCAGTAAGTTCAGCTGAGCCACACCATGGTCCAGCTCCAAAGGGAAATCATAGTGTATCTGCTCCAAACCCTCTCAGATCAAGGCATGAAGCATCAATGCACTGTCAAAGAGCACCTGTGAAACAGTCAGTAGAAAGGTAGGAAGCCACAGCTCACTCACAAAGAATCCCTTTTTGGCTGGATGCTGCCTCCACCAATGCCCAGTCTTGCCACTGAATTGCCACATCCTCCACTATCTGGACCACTCCCACTGCCTGACCCTTTGCCAGTACCACTCCCATGACCCTCACCTCTAGCTCCACCATCTGGGCCTGCAACACTGCCACCTTCACCTCATGTTTCCTCACCACTGCCAACGCTGCATCTTGGTTCTGCCAAGCATTGTTCCAGTTCATTGTCACTGCCCTCACTCCATTCTCCCTCCTTGCCACCTGCTCAAATGATTCCTGCAAGTGCTGGTGCAACTGCATGTTTGACTCCACCAGTCTCTTCTCGACTGTCTCCTCTGAAGCAATTCACAGATGCGCTAAGACTAGCAAGAAGATGTGGGGCCCCAGCAGGCCTGCCAATAACACATCATCCCAGGGTCTCTTGCTTGGACTCACCTCCAAGGATGGAGATGCCTGCCACTTACTTTTGGCCACTGCTGATAGCCTCTGCCTCCTATGCAGCAAACCCACTCTAACAATTGAGGCCGACTCTTCTTTCTCACTCATGCTGGATTCCTCTCCAGACTCTGACCAATCCTCCTTGCCATCCCCAGGATGCAAAGCCCCCTCACCACTTGCCACAGCACCTGCTGTCCACAATTTAGACCCACCATCCATCTGGCTCAATACCCACTTCAACTCCCACTCCTACTTGGCTAACATGCATTATGCCTGCCACAACCATAACACAGAGCACCTCTCATGCTTGGACTGACATGAGAGACATACTGACAAGTCCTGGCAGGCCCTTGCCACTGGTGCCTTGAACTCACAAGCCATGCTCTGGTGGATACAAAACAAGCACTAAACATCTTGGTCAGATCTAGGCAGACAAACCAGCAGGAACAAGTCACCAGGCTATAGTTGTAACACCATGCAAGCATCAGCAAGCCCCAAGCATGGCCAACTGCCACCACAAACCACTCAGGCATCACATCAGCCTGAGCCACTCATTGGGCCTCCAGGACAGGGCAAAACACCTCAGAGGCCATAGTAGACCAAGAACAAACTGGTGATACCAGCACAGACTGGGCAGGCCGCCAGAACACTACAATGTCAGAGAGCACACATGATGGACCCACTGCTGAGGAAGATAGCCTTGAAAAACACAGCATGAGTAAGTCAGACTCAAAAGCAACAGCTAACTCACAACCATGCTTTGCCTCTACCCAGTGATGCTCAAACAATGCCTGGCACTTCCTCTAGGCTACCCAGGCACTAGCACTGCTCTCATCAGAGGGCAGAGGAGTAGAAGACAACAATGAAGACTACTCCTTTGCCCTCTGATGAGTGAGGACAATATGAGGTTGAAATTTGGAGATGTTTTTTTTATCTTTTATTGCATATAGAGCTTCTTGATGGTCGCCAGACTTCAACTTTGATGCCAGAAGCTACACAGCCACCTATAATTGCTGCACATCTTGAGGGTCTCAATGCTGAAGGGGGTGTGATGTTACAACTTGCTAAGCTAACCAGTCATAAGTGATGCTTAATCAGTGGATCAGTTGATCCTGGATGGCTGTCATGACCTGCTACCGACTTTCAGTACTCAGCCCCAGCCCTGAGACTCCCACCTCCCCAAACCAGCTTCCACGACATTCTGGGCCTAGACCACTACCCAACCGACCACCTTAGCAGCCTTTAGACATCACTGCCTGTCATTGCCATCAGCCATCACCACCCTCAGCACTTCTTGGCCATCATTGCCCACAGCCGCCACATCAGTGCCAGCCCTAGCTATTTTCAGCGCTTCCTCAGCTGCAGCCGCCACATCAGCACCTGCTCTGGCAACACCTGCCACTTCCTCTAGCTCATGCCAAGGCCTCCTCTGGCTCCCACCAAGATGCCCATCATGCATCACAACTACACATCACTCTCAGTCCAACCTCTGCACACCACACTCCATCTCTACTTGCCTCCTTGCCTTGTTGTCATTCCATGCCTCTATGCTTCCAAAGCAAGGCCTTCCTCTGGAAGCTTCCTTTGCACTGCACTACATGCATCAACCTCTGCTGCGATCTTGCACAATCCTCAGGCTTCATCTCAAGCTCTGATGCCACAATTTGTCACTAGGGCCTAGATTTGTGCTCCAGGGCCTACCTACTATCCAGTATATGAGCCGTAGAGTAGCATCAAGTACTCTGGTCTTGATATTGCTGTATTTTCTATCTCTAGTTCCATGTTTTGATCTTGTTCTCTAGCCTCTCATTGTGATGACCACAACTCCTGCAATAGAAGTGATCTACCAACTGGGCTAAAAGGCCACAATGTCAAGCCTGGCTTGACATGTTGCAGGCACTATTTAAGCAGTATCCAGTGTCATGATGCCGTGATCATGACACTCATGTCCCAGTTTTCATTTTTGACTCTATCTCATTTTTATTTCATACTCATCTCATATAGCCTTGTATCTCTCATCTCTACTTGTCTCATATCTTTTCCAATCTAATCTCTGCTTCTTCTCTCTCTGCCTCAAGTTTCTCAGTCTCTTACTCTTTCTTCTTTCTCTCTTCTCTCGCTTGGTCTTTGTCTCATTCCATTTTCCCTTCCATCTTTTGTCTTGACTCTTTCCTCTTTGGGCTTGGTTAGATCTTTGCACCCCTATCTCTGATTCCAGGACTTGCTAAGTCTCCTTCACTCACCCTGATCTCTTGATCTCCAGCCCCAGGACTCGCTCTTGCCCCAGCGCTCATCTTCCAACCTCCCCTTGCACCTCTGAAACTCGCTCTTGCCCCAGCACTTATCTTCCAACCCTCTTCCATGCTCTCAGCACTCACACTCTCACTCTGGCATAATCAGTGTTCCTCCTGCTCACTGTCAGGTTCCACTGACCACGAGAGCTCAGTCCACTGGGCAAATACCTTACATGGTGAGCACTGTGTCCACAGACGCAGCATACTGATAGGGGTGTGAGGCATAAAAGACCAAAGCAGGGCAGGAGACGTGGGTGGGGGGTCACCAGTAATGCTGGAATGGAGGACAAGTGCTGGGGAAGAGTGGAGGACGAGTTCCAGGGGTAGGCACAAGTTCCAGGGATCAACAAAATGGGAGTGGCAAGCACGGGGACTTAGCGAGTCCCAGGGATGGAAGCGAGAGGAGCGGAGATTAAGCAAACCAAAAGAGGAAAGAGTCAAGATAAGATAAGAGAAGTGGAAACAGAACAAGTCAAGACTTGAGGCAGGAGACAGAAGAGACAAAGGAACTTAGAGGTTGGCAAAGAAATGGGGAGTAAAGCAGAGATGAAATTAGAGTACGAGGCAAGTAGAGGCAACAAATAGGAGTAGATATGAGATGAGTGCAACAAGAAATGAAGCAGAGTCAAAAAATGGAAACCGGAATGCACGAGACTATGAGACAGAGGTGAAACACAACAAAACAATACAAGAAGTATGGTAATATCAAGACTGGAGTGCTACTGACTACTCTACAACTTATATACTGAGTAGTAGGTAAGCCCTGGGGCTCAGACCTGGGTCCCAGTGGCGAGTCATGGTGCCAGGCTCAGGATGAGACCCAGGGATCATGCAAAGTGGTGGTGGAGGTTGAGACATGTTGCGCAGTGTGGGAGGTCTTGCTCTGGAAGCACAGAGACATGTAGCAGCATGGTGGTGAGGAGGTGAGCGGAGGCAGAGCATGGTGTGTGGGGTCAGATCTGAGGTGATGCATGATCGTGATGCATGATGGAGGTCTCAGTACAGGCTGGAGGAGTGCTGAGTGCTGCCAGCGCCGGCGCTGATGTGGCAGTTGCAGTTGGGGAAGTGCCAGGGATAGCTGGGTTCGGTGCTGATGTGGCGGTCATGGACAGTGTGATAGCCAGGGCCAGTGCTGATGTGACGGTCATGGCAGTGATGGCTGGAGGGATACTGGTGGTGGCGGTGGCTAGTAGCGGTGATGGGTAGTGATGGCTGGAGGTTGCCGAGATGGTTTGCTGAGTAGCACTCTGGGCCTGGGAGGGTTTTGGAGGTGGTTTTGGGGGGTTTGGAGTCCTGGGGCCAGGTCTAAGTCCCAAGGATCGGTAGCAGGTCATGACACTTACTCGCTGCTCGCATCTCCAGTCCTGCTAGTTTTACACACCCCATGCTCTCAACATACTGTTGTGTTTGTAGGCATTGTGCGCACCATGTATGTATTTGCCCAGTGGTCTGAGCCTCTGTGGTTAGCAGAACCTGACAATGGCAGGCATCACCAGAGACTACCACCTGTCTGGTTGATCCTGAAATCCTGATGAAATCACAGCAATTTTGATGGAATCACTGATCAATGATCTGTGATGGTGGCCAATCCTGTGTACAGCCACCTGTCCAGAGAACATCGAGATTATAATGGGGTGATGGATCATTGATCTCATCACCTAGCAATATCCCTTATCATCAAACTGACTTTTTATGTCTTGATTGTCTTATCAACATGTTGCTCCTGCTGTTGGTGTGAGTTCACCAGCTTTTCCACAAGGTACATCCACATCTACTGGTTTTGATGTGTCTTAAGCTTACAGGTTTCAGCTTTTCATTGTGTTTTACTCTTATTGGACAACTTTGTATCAATATAGTTCACACTTCTGGCTATTTGTGGAACTGCTCAGTTAATTGATGTTTCACATTGCAGTGAACCAGTTGAACAACACACAGCCTTAGAAGAGCAAGGCCTGAGAACCATGATAGCCAATGATAGCCAGTTCTCATCTTTTTATTGATATTGAGTGGCCAGGAGCTGACTTGAAGTGAGCAGACAATTGCACTTTTTGTCAGTGAATGAACCTCAATGGTACTTTCAATCCCACCTCTTATTATCATTCTCAATCCTTGATGTCCCCACACCACCCTAGAACTTTAGGGGGGGAGACTTCAATTCTTACTGATGCAAAATTGGACTGTTGTCAATAGAACAAAGTATATTTCAATGTAATATTATAACTTTGTTTATTTTTCCAGCCAATTCATCAAGTTTGAAGTTTAAGATGCACAAAAACACACACTTTTTAATGACAAAATATAATAGTTTATTTGTTTTTGAAGCTGTTTTATTCAAACCTAGCTGAAGCCAATAAAACTAGTACCAATTCAAAGTTCACTAATCTATTCCTCAGAAATCAATACATGAGCTCCTAGGCCTAAGAGGTCCACTCCCTGGGGACTCCATGCCATGGCAAGCTGATTGCTTGGCTTGAAGTCCTCAACCTATCCTCCTTTTATATGTCCATTGGCATGCACAGACCAAGCACAGTCTGTGTGATTTCTCCATGTTTTCATGTGCCTGGGGATGCCGACACCATCTTGGCATGTCCAGACCTTGCCAGAGGAATGGTTTAGCCCTTCCTTGGCTAAATCCATTCCTCTGGCCTCATCCTTCTGTGCCTTCCTGCAGGTGTCCACGTGCTCAGTGGGCTGGGCCAAGGTCAAGTGTGAGCAGGTGTGGTGGTTGTAGCAAAAGAAAATGTTTATTTGGTCATGAGTGATGCCTCATCAGAGATCAGTGATCCATGATGGCAGGCATAACCAAGTACAGCCACACATTGAGCAAACATTGAGATTATGATGGTGTGATGGATCACTGATCTCATCACCTGGCAATTCCCTTGCCATCAAAACTGATCTTTTGACTTCATTGACATTGTCGATGTGGGCACAGCCACTCATATTAGTGTGGGTTCTCTGGTCTTTTTACAGGGTACATTCACATCTACAGTTTTCAACATGCTAAGGCTTACAGTTTTCAGCCTTTATTGTTTGTTTTTATTATATTACCATCATATCACCACTGTCTCTCACCAGAAGGCTCTGGGAATATAATTATGGCATTGGTCACAAGGCTACCCATCATATGTTAAAGCTCCTCTGAAAAAACAAAACAAAAACAAAACACATCAGTCAACATCTGTCAAGCATGACATCAAGCATCATGGTGCAGTCAGAAGTGTGCATTTCCATATGGCCTGATGATGAAGATAAGTATCAAACCCTGAGTTCATTTGATTGAAACAAGTGCAAGTCTCTCAAGCTCCAACAGAAATTTCCTAAAACAAAGCAAAAGGTGAGACTGACAAGTCACACAATCTGGATTTGAGGAGGCTCAGCAGCAACTTGAAGTTGACTTTCAAGCCATTGAACAAAAAGATGATTTCTCAAAAACAAGGCAGAAAGGGATGAACAAGCAAGAAGGATGTAAAAGGATTGGGAGGAGTTTCTCCAAGTTGATGTTTCTTGGCACTGGACACTGCAACATAAATGCATTGATGATGAGAAATGGCAATTGAAGGAGTTAGAAAGTTTTGGCAAAGAGTTGATGATGCGTCACAAGCCAGGGCTGTAAACAAATACTGTCATGTGTCACAATGTGCAAAGGGTTCACTATGTGTAAAATGCATTTATCAGACCATTCCCTTGTTTGTTGGGTCCAGGAAAAAATCAGTAGCTATGTATAGTGTATATTCATAGTTCTATCCAATTGGTTTATGAGAAACTTGAGATAGAAAAATGTAAGAGGCACAAAAGTGTGAAATCAGAGCTGATTTGTAACTCACCAGAGCTTGGTCAAATGGAACAAGATGGAGTGTGTGAAATCTGACTACACTAAATCCTTGCATACATGTATCATGACTTAGAATCAATTTCCTGAAACATACAAAAGAGTGGAAAGCATAGAGAAATGGATATCTTTCTGTTCAACAAAAAAGAGTGTGACAACTTGGAGGCTGTTAGAGCTCCGTGCATGGCTGCACCAGCATGCACTCAAAATGAAATCAACACCAATTTGGCACATCCACTTTTTCTTGTTCAATGTCCTTCAGAGATGGTTTGTACTACTGCTCACCATAAATCCACCAGCCCTGCCACTGAGGCTCTTATACAAAGGGCCTGCAAAGACTTGAAGAATGAAATCAATCTTTTCTTCTGGCATGGAAGCAGCTCTGTATTACAAGGTACCATATCATACTCTCTGGCATCAATACAATGGTTGTACAGCACCCAAAGAGAAAGCACACAAAAACCAGCTGCT
>JAGGAQ010006362.1:0-17829 GCA_017657225.1 Termitomyces sp. T69sscA
TTCTGATGGAAAAAGTAATTGAACAAAGAAAATTTGCCTTTTTATTGCCTTTTTCTATAGTTGATTACTTTTTCCATCGGAAATTGACACATTAGAAATGGCATAACAGGTTTCCTCTTCACTTTTCCCCAAGGAAACACAATTGGGTGCCAGCAGTGTATAGAGTAGGCTAGGTTGGTTAAAACTCACGTACAAGGAAGGGACAAACGTCTATGCTGGCACTATACGAGTATCCTGCAGGAAAATAGAAAAAACTGGGGCGGTGAAGTTGTTGTTTAGAAATGCCTGATTGTTATTGCACCTGTAAGTATTTCTGGACTCTGTATGCTCATTACCTGTCTAGCTCAAATACTTGATTATAATTTGAACAATATGATATGAGTGATGATGTGGAAGGAAGAGAATATTCCGCAATGCTGCATATGGGTATAGATAAGAAATGACTCGGACTCCGAGTGGTTGTATATCAAAGTGGCTGCTTATCTAGTCAGGCAGCATCATAAATGGGAACATCGCAAAGGGAAGCCCATCCTAGTAATATTGATGTTGATGGCCAGACATGCACGCACTAGTTCATGCGTCCTGATACATTGAATGTGTCAGTGTAAGTAGATCTCGAGTTTTTTGTTCGAAACATACGGGCGTGGCAGCAAAGCCGGTATATATATCAGGATGGCGGCAACAATGAGAATAGCACCAACGGTACCACCGACTGACGCCCCGATGATCGTGGATTTCGAAATGGGAGAAGGCCCGACCTTCGTATACCCATGTTTCTGCGGTCGTTGCATCGGGGTAGGACCAATTAGACTGCAACGGGATTCCATTACTGAGCGTCAAGGGGTCAAGTTGCGTTGGATCACGAGCAGACGGAGTATACAGTATATAGTGCAAGACGAAATCGACTCCGCTGAGTTCCAGAACATCGATCTTTGTTACATGTTGAGTGATACGCAAAGGGAGAGTGGTATTGAGAACCAGAGGAAGTCCGCCTGCGTTTGTGCTGAAGGAAAGTACTCCCGTCTTATCTCATATCCATTCAAGGTAAATGCGATTATCAATCTTTCACTGCCAGTTTGAGAGCCAACGAGAATTCCGTAGACGAAAACAGATGTACCTAATAGTAAAGTTTCAGGCTTGAGCTCTACCCGAATATTTATCTGAAATTGGACGTTCGTACTGACCGCGAAATTGATTTGTCGCCGATGCTGTTTCCGACGCTGCGTGGTGGGTGCCTCCCCTGTGTGGTACAAGGTTGAGGCGACCTCCAGAAGACAAGGGAACGAGGACCTCGCTTGTATCTTGATACCAATTGCCGGTGTAATTGATGAGGAAACTATCGTCAAATTCAATCATGAATTCCGCGTCTAAGCTAACTCAGGAGCCGTAGAGACAGTCGCATAGTCAAGAGAGAAATGAGGAAGAAAATCGATGACAGAAATGGTGTGAGGGCCATCCTCCATTTCAGGAGTTGAGAACCGATGCCTTGCTAATCGGTCAGTAGCATTTGCATTTCTGGATTCAAAGGAAGAAGGAGCAGCCCATGTCTGGCTTCCATTATCAAGAACCAGAGTGATATTCGAGGGAAGGTCCGGCGGAGTAAAAGGCGATACAACAACGAAAAAGTCGACCAAACTTCCTGATGCAAAAAGTAAGATGGAATGAGACAATTGAAGAGTGAGTATACTTCTACGATCATACCATTAAAAGTCAACGTGAAAGACGTCAAGTCTTTAGTGTTATTTGCGCGGCTTACGGATCCTCCTGACGTCTGCCCCGTCGGAATCGTCACCCAGCCAGGCGCAGTCAAGAACTTGCTGGTATTGTCAATAAAAACGTCGACCATGGGCTCTGGGGGAAGGCCAAAGCTCTAGGCCGGCTGTGATTGAAACATACCCGACGAAGCAGAGCCAATTTGAGGGCCCAATTCAATTGACCATCAAAGATCGAGGCACCCGTCGCGTCCACAAATCAGCTGATCGCCGGCTGGGTTTGCTATTTTCCAACAAATGGTTGGCATTTTACGTATACTTTCCGTGCTAATTCTAGATACCCCACGACTTGTAGTGACCTTGTCCAAACAATCGTATTTGTGAGTATTCTAACGCCCACAAAAGTACGCGCCAAGGCATTCAACCGTAACCGTACGGGCCTTGATATATGAGTCTTCTCAGATTCAAAACTACATGCGACTGGTAGAATTGAAAACGAGTCCTCATTTGCGTATATTGAATTCCAACCCTTATCGTTCTTAATCATGTACAAGCCTGAATGGACCAGCTGCAGAATACATACTAATGTCCCAAATATCACGCACGATAGACAAAGACTCATGATAGAGATATCATACTCGTACACTCACAAATAACCATATAGAATAAGAATATCCCTTTCCCCAACCTACCTCCCGGGCGTCGTCCCCCTCCTCGGCGTCCCAGGTACCTTTCTCGGCGTCAACCCAACGCCCCCATTTCCCACCGGCACCTCCGTGATCCTCCTCTCGTTCGCATCCCCAGCCCTCTGTGCCTCCCTCACCGCCCTCCTCGCCGCATCACCCACCTGCGCCGGCGGCCGCGCCGCGTCAACGCGCGAGATGGCGCGCAGCAGCGCGAGTGCCTCATCTGCTTCTTCTCTGTCTTTGATCCCTCCAACCCCTCTGCCATCTGCACCGACCCCGGCGCCAACGTACCGCCCTAAGATGCTCGATGGCGTTTCACCGGCAGCAGAAGTAGAAGCAGACGTCGATGCGAGAGTCCTCATGTCCGACGAGCCCGCACGACGCGCATCCAAAGCCCGCGCAAGAACCCCAAACCGTACATCAAGCGCCGTCTGCGCCACCTCCGTCGTCTGTTTCGCCTGGCTCGCCATCACATACAGATGGTCCAGCTTGAACTCCATATCCCTCATGCGCTGGCGCAAACCCTCCTCTTCCTCCTCCGCCTCCTTCCTCGCGGCGTCCTCCTCCATCTCCATGTCCACGTCGATATCAGCACCGTACCCCTGCGAAGACGTATGCAAAGGCCGAGAATCCGGATCCATGCCCTTCCCTGTGCTCGGCCCCACACCAGACGTCTCCTCCAGAAGTTCGGGCCCCAATGCTTTCCGCCGCCGAGACCTCGCAAGCACCTTCCGCGCCAGTCTGAACCCAGCCCGAGAACTCGGCGGCAGATCCTGTTCGCGCAACTCGAGACTCTGCGCGCGTTGTTTGCCTTGCGCCTTAGCGGAGGGTAAACTCATGCCGGCGTTCAAGTTTGACTCGCTAATTGGTACCGATGTTGGTGTTGGTGAACTGGTACTGGCGCCAATGCTGGGAGCGGGGATACCTAGATCTGCTCGTCGTTTCTCGATTTCGGATCGTATGCGCCGGGCGCAGGCGTCATATGCGGAGGAGACTTTTTTCCAGGCTTCTTCTTCTTCTTCGGCACTATTAAGGTGTGAGGAAGTCCAAATCGAATACAGAGGTTCAGCGTTCAAGTATGATTTAGCTCACCTACGGATATCCCGAGTATAAACCCCTTCCCACGTCCGGTTCGTCACATTCTGCTTGTTCTCTGCCAATATCACGTTCGCGTTGGAGTCCGTATTCGCGTCTTCGGGTCCGCCGAAAAGACTAAGATCAACACGTCGTTCAGCAAGCTTACGCACGATGTCCTCTTGCGTTGCTCTAAGTACAGCCTCGGCTGCTGCTGAGAGCTTCGGTAGAGGCGGGTTTGTTGAAGATGAGGAAGGTAATGAAGTCGATGCCACACGGGCGGAACACCATATGAGAAGCTGTCGTACACGCTCAGAATCCGGGAGGTCAGAGTCAATATGTTTATAGAACGCCGTATCAGCAACTGAGTTGTGCGGTTGTGCTACGACGCATGAGATCGCGAAAAACAAAAGGAACAAAAACTCACTGATGATACCGGTAGCTTCGAAAGAACTGCTTATCCTCTTCCCCCTCCCCACTGAACTCTTCCGCCGTGTAGAACCCGGCGCACTCTGACCAGGTCTCCGTGGCGGCGTCACCGGGTCGACTGCCATATCCCCGCCCGAGTCTGTTTCTGAGCCTCCAGAAGATATAGCAGCCATCGCCCCAGCGCGTAGACGCTTATTCCGCTGAATCTGTGGCGTCTCGTCCTCTTCTGCATGTAAAGGCGCTGACGTGTCAATGATCCTTTCTGTTCCTCGACGCTTCCCCTGCTCATTACTACTACTCGTGGGCTTGGAAACACTTTGAGTTGAATACCGAAATTTTGATTTTGAGCTGGGACGTGAGTTAGAAGCGTCGGGCGTTTGTGGAGCTCGGGACAACCGACGCAAATCAGCTGCTTCGGTATCCATGGCTCGCACAGCCGCGTCGAGCGCGGGATCAGCATCGGGGGTGTTGTACCGTGTTAGTGTGGCAGGTTGGGAAGCGGGTTGAAGAGAGGATCTAGATGGAGGTGGAGGTCTTGTCAAGGTGCTGGGAGGTGGTTGAGATTGTGGATGTGGAGCTTGGGAGGACTTGAATTTCTTTGCGGGAGGAGGTTTGGTTGTGACGGGCGCAGCGATGTGTGTAGGGAGAGATGAGGTAGGACTAATCTGAGTGCGAACAATAAATAGGCCGCCCGGCGCTTCTTCAGCGTTGGCAACTTGACGGCGGAGTCAGTTTTGTTGATAACTAGTAAATGGATGGACATACGTTTCCTCTTATTTGACGCGCCAGTTTTTGACTGATAAACACAATTTTTCATATTGTAATATTCCGGAAGCCAAAGATCAAAAACACACCTCGCGTTTAGCTTTCTTGGCCGCGTTTATTAACGGATTGCTCGTCGCAGTCATACTACTCGTATTCATGGGTCGGTCTGTGTTGGCGTTTGGATCGTCGTGAGGGGTCTTGCGTTTGTTCGTCGTGCTGTTTTGAAGCATAAGAGGTGCATGTATGTTTGTACACTACAGCTCGCAGCGTTCCAGGGAGCACGAAGGCGCGTCGTCGCCGTGCGAGATGATGGTGGAATGCAATCAACAAGCGGAGTTTGAAACACGAAGAGGGTGTTCCCACGTAATTGCGATCAACAATTAGGTTGGAAGTACTTATGTCGTTCGTTCGACGTTCAACTTTCAACTTTCATTGAGAATTCAACCCCTCGGACAACTACTTTGACTTGCTTTCCATGTCTGGTATAATCATAAGCTGGTTTAAACTCTTTCTTTGAGGACGTCTGGAATCGAAGTGACGTGTCAAACGCGTCTTCACGTGACTAATTAGCAGAAGACGCGCACCCGTGGCATGGTTCAACCTTAATGCTGGCTTCTTACTACCCTGTCTTCGCCATGTTAATGATAGTTCGGGGCACCGTTGAACTAGAAGACCCGTGAAGCTGCGGTATATGAGCGTTTCTAACTTCTCTAGATGCCATGGACGCGTGAAAAACTTCACCTTCTTTGAGGGACGATTACGAAGGACGACGAATTATTTAATCCATGGCCTTGTAGTCTAGAGGTACGATACTTGCTTTGGGATTCAATTTGCAAGTGGCCTGGGTTCGAATCCCAGCAAGGCCCATTGTTCCGTGGAAGAGTGACGCTTTTTTTATTGCATCATTTCTGGACAATTATGGATCATTCTGATTTTTTTTCTATCGGAAGAAACTCCCAGACTCATCTTTACTCATGCAGTCCTATAGTCCTTTCATGTCCTAGCTTATATCTTGCGTTTTTTTCTCCGACCCCGTTCGTATGTCCGTGGTTGGGGGGACATGTAATCCATGTGAAATCTATGTGAGTTCTCTCTTTTTCCATAATCCGTATAGCATGAAGATCAGTTTTAACTACGCGCCGTACAGACAAGCTTCATCAGCAGATGCTGTACTTACTCGTGCTCTATTGTTCACGAGACATCATCAAAGATTGCTGTTTTTTGATGCGCACACCGCACTACCCTTCTCCACAAGCTAGAAGCATAGGAAGATTTCGACCAAGAGATGACGAGCTAACCTAGAGAACTTCTCCTCGAGTCAGAAGCATAGGAGGAAGACTTCGACAAGATATGGCTAGCGAAAGCAACGAGGATGTGACTTTGCTTTCCCTTTGTACTTTGCCCTCCATTTCGCGGCGATTGACTCGGTCTTAAGTAAATCGGTGGGGATGAACCCCAGAAACAACTGATACAAATCTTGGCGATTACAACCTTCATCCACTCAGACCCCCCGTCATGCAATCTTTGCCACCCGTCTAACTGGCGTCACAATTTGCTTAGCTTCTGGTTCTATGTCTTCTCTCCTCCCCTCAAGGATCGCTCTTCTCTGCCGACGACTCAATGTCCTATCGCTTTGTCACCGGATCATTCTTAGCTCAAGTTACAATCTCAAGAACACAGGAATCTTGACGGGCGGCTCCAACGCATCATGGATCATGAGTTGAAGGCATGGATCACAACAACAAAGCCACTTAAACTCTCATCGGCAACCAAACTTGTCTCACTATGTCCAGTCTTACATCCCAGCCATCGGACTCTATGCATATTTTTCCTGCTTTCAACGTCAATTCCTTGGAAACAGTAGATCATCCCTGTTAATCTCCGGTCCGAGTCACTTGTTTTGCAGTGTGTCTTAGTATCTGTAGATCATCGAAACTGGCGGGGAATTGCACTTTCTTTACCCGCTGCCGTATGTTCTAGATGTGCGAGAAGGGCCTATCCCTCTTCCACACCACATCAATCGTCCCTAGTTCTTTTCTCATCAGAAGATTACGATTCTTTTTCCCACATACCAAATTTGTCTAAGTTAATTTCATGCTTCTCTGCCTTTTGTGCAGGATGGCGTGTACCCCGATCCATATGGTGTTGCAATTGATCATTCCTCATCAGCGCTGATTTGAAACGATTCTACTCTCTTGCAATATATCAACTGATTTGGACAAAGACTTGACTGCCCCTTCCGCTGTTTCTGAGACGGTGGTTTACGAGTTTCTCTCCCGTTTCATTCTCTACGAAATCTTGTACTCTACGATAGAGTACCTGTTGTAACACAATGGACTCTACAGGCCTTAACGAGGTGGAACGCGAAGTAACACGACAAGTGGCTCGACTCATTGGACAAAACTTGCTCTTGAGATGGGTTACAGCAATGGCTACAACATCTTTATGCTATGGTCTACCAATTCTCTCAGCGTTAATGCCAAAGCTAATCGTCCACAGGTATACTGATACCAGTTGCCATCACAGTTGCCTACTCTACTGCCAAGTACGTCAATTCAAGGTCGCGCACCGCCGTTTTATTCACCAGCATCTATAGGTATCAGGAACAAACATGGCATTCCAGATGGCAATTAGTGACTATTTGCGTGGGCATCGCTGCATTCACCGTACACTGGATATTGCGAATGGGAATAGCAATCACCGAACATCATTTCTTCCAGCTCACCATTCTACTCAGACAGGAGATCATCTTTGATACGGATGCCATCTATGCGAAATGGAACGTAGCCCAAATCTGGCTCGAATGTATCACTGTTGAGTCCTCCTTCCAAATTCAAGAGACATCCGTAACAAACCAGTGATGATGATTATTCAGCCAATAATCAATGATGCTTTCATCATATGGCGTGCATGGATGGTATTTGAAAAGCGGCGTTGGGCCGCTTTTCTTTCTATAGGACTCTGCCTGTCTACTTTTGGTATGTGGCCATGCTCCCCATCTTTTGAGTAATTTTGGGAACTCAAGCTTGAAGGCAGTCTTCACACTTTTCTGGCTGTCGACTTCTCCAGACCCCGATCTAGATATGGCAGCCATACTTGTGTTAGCACCGCTGCTGCCTCCCAGTGATCCCAGGAGTAGCAATTTCGGTGTCTTCACAATTCAGCAACTCATAACTGTGTTTTTATCGTTTATGACCAACTTTTTTGCAACATGCTTTATAATCTGGACAGCATTGTATGATCTTACCTATGTCTTGGAACTAGTATTGTTCCTAAATTACTATTTCTTTCCGTCAACGGCAGGTCATACATCAATTTCTCCTATCAAATCATGGATGGCCACCAATACCAGTCCTCCAGGATACGACGTGTACTATATCTTTTGGTAGATACTGGAACCGTCTATCTTGTTCTCCAGGTTGTGTCCATTTTCTTGTGTGGGGATAATAACATTAACCCAAGAATTTGCAGTTTGTCTACATTATGATGATCATTACGGTGCACCCTCATCTAATTTCTCCCAAGTATGTCTGGACAAATCCTGCGGACCTTGGCCAAGAACAAAAACCAACTATTGACTCGAAAATTGTTGAAGATCTCACTTCCCGTGTTCAAGTCTTAGAACAAGGTGAAGTCCAGTTCCAATGCCTTGAGTGAAATATTACGTTTCCAAATTCCTTTCTGACTTTGAGAGCAGGATCAATGACGAGCACTTTATGCGCTGTGATCGAAACCACGTATCTGTGCTTCTCAGTGCGTATTGTACTTGCTTCAGCTTTCTTTTGCACACCGTCGACTGCACTTTACAGTTTGTCTACCCTGCTTTGACGATTGCCCTAATACGCGGGCCGTTATCGGCTACGGAAGAGACCGTGGTCCCTTCAACGTCTTGTACAGATGACTGACGGGCGTTGAGTTCTTGTATGTCCAGTGTATATACCAGATAGTTCCAAGGAATATGTCCCCAAAGAAAACATTATGGCACCGCAGATTCCAATCAAGAGTATTGAGTATCACAGACGAGAGCATAAATCCAACAAGATGATGTGCTGCAAGAGCGGCCTCTCACTTTAAACAAAACAACGAAGTGCACACCAGCAAGCCAACATACGTGTAGCGGTTCGATCCCCGCTATGGAAATGACTGACAGTATCAGAGCGTGGTTCACTCTACATAACGGGTCACAGTATTGTAACGAGGTTTGTTCTAATGGGACAGGTAGTCCAACTGGTTCGTCGAGTGCAATTCCGACGTGTTCCATTTGAGGCAAAACGTTACAATACGCCACCTATGGCCTATTGAAAATGGCATCGAGCAGTCAAGAAGTTGTTCTACCGAACATCGCAGAATAGAATGACACCTCATCATGTTCAGAAAGCAAGTGCTTGTCCACTTTGGACATTGCAAGAGTGATAGACATGTCATCAGCATTTCGCCTAACCTCTTGAAAGTGCACATCGAGCGTGAAAATTCTAATAGGGTGGTTCTGATCTAGATCACCAACGCTTCACAAAATGGGCCAACCAGATTGAGAGCGAGAGAATTCCGAATCCTCCTGAAAGGTTCCAAGACAAAAGTGCGAACAAGGCAGTCCGGTGATACGAAGCTAGGACCAAAGAACGATGTTAGTGTAAGAATACCTCGGGAATTGTTTACAGTATACATTAGGTCAAACAGTCACGTTGGAAACAACCTCAAACATGTGTAGGGTAGTTCGCGCAACCCCACGTCTACGAAGACTCTGCAGAGGTAACGAGAGCCTGATATGGACATGCGAACTTGCGTGGGGCAGTCCTGTAATGTTAATTGAGTCGAACTCCGGAGGCCATGCCCCTCAATTTGATGCCGCCTCATTTTCATTCCTATCTGCGTTACGTATCCATGAACAAGGCTGTGTCCTCAAAATGGTGAGGCGACTGGTCCAGTTACTCTTGTACCTGATCCAGACCGCTGAGATATATCTCCTCAATTTGCTTGGAACATGGGCAAGATGAGAGTAAGGATAAGAGAAAGGGAAATGCAGATGCAGATGTGCAGGCCGGCGTTGAGGGATGAGAATAGCCGATATCCAGAACTCGCACCTACTGAAAGTCCTGTCGGTTAATAAGAAAATGAGAGCCGAGTCCATCAACACATTAAACCAACAGATAGAAAAAAACGGCAGTCAAATGACCTTGTTTAGCAGAATGAGATAAGATCAAGATAAGATCATGTTCACAACTCGAAGCTTGAGCGCTTGAACGTCGACGTTGAAACACCACTCCGTTCATAACGCAAGGAAAACCTCGCCTAATTCATCCTCTATATCGTTGCCACTTGAAGGGATTACTCAGTGAATTCAATTGAGCCAAGCTTTATAGGTCCGTCTGATTCTCTTGGCATGTGTTATGTTGGGCCTTCCGCGGACCGCCACATTATGATACTCATCCAATCCGCGAGTTTAACTACAATTTGAAGCTTTGCATTGTAGGTCTCAGTAAGCTACTATTGGCGCTTGCTACAATCTATTCATCTATCTGTTTACTGAACGAGATGTTTGAAAGTCATGGATGGAAGACATTACCCATCACTCGCCTGTCATTGCTAACTCTACCGACGGTGACACAGTTGGTGCCTCGATTCTGTGGCTGCCTGGTACAAATAAACCAACCAATGCGTGCTCCAGTTTTTACTGGACCTTTTTAGCCCTCGTCCCTTCCTCAAAAGTCATGACATACATTCTTCTAGACGATACCAGCTGGCGCTTGGACGCACCTGACTGGGTAAAGATTCCAACGGAACAGACTTTAGGCGGATGGGTGAGTCGCGCGAACAACACCAGAGATTTTACATCTTTCACAATCACTTTCAATGGTATGATCGCACCCATAGTTTGTTTCATTCCATCCTCACTTTGGGGGCAGGAAGTGTGGTCGATTTTTACATCGTTATGTCGCCTTTTACCCCGCCTAATCTTCCGTCCTCCGTTGCTATGATTCTCGACGGAGGAACCCAGGTGTGGGATGTTCCGACCTTCAGACACGAGAACGCAAGCTCGACTGATCAGGAGGCAAGGCATTGGTACACAACTCCTGAGTTGGATGATGAACAACACACCATTACCGTTACCGATTTTCCTCCTCATTTCTCTCTTGACTATGTTACCGTCTTTACGGCCCGCGAGTCAACATCGATTGACGAATTGGTCATTGTCGACGATACAAAAAGCATCAACTACACCGGTCACTGGTTGCACAATTTCCAAAGGCCGGTGGTTTCTTTGCCTTTTTCTGAAGATCGCCTCAGCCTCGAACCATATATGGGAGCCGCGATCGATGGATTTTCCATGTGGGGAGTGCAAACAGCAGCGACGTATAATTTCAACGGTCAGTAAAAGACTGCCGGTCTTGAGGTCAAGACTTACAGATAGGAACAGGGACAACTATCTTTGTCTATGGAACTCTCGCAGGACCTTCGGATGGTAATATGACGGTTGTGTGCACCATTGACGGACTCGAGCTGGAACGGACGCATATCGCTGATGGACCACATCTTCAGGCTAATTACCTCTGGTTTTGGGCAGTGGGACTCCCTTTAGCTCCGCACACAATGAAATTCACCGTTTTGGAAAACCACAGGCTAAATTTCACCCTGGACTACTTAATAGTTGGTTCTGGTCCATCACTTACGTCAAATCATGCGCCACCCTGGAACCCGAGCGTTCTATACCCTTTCCCAACTCCCAGTAATGCCATACCGGGGAAGATGGACTGGACATTACCAAATGCAACAACAGTGGAAACGTGGGGATATACGAAAAGTATTCAGGTTCCGAAGTCTACAGTCATTGGAGTATCGATCAGTGTTGTCGTTGGTGCTCTCATTATTTGTGGCATTCTGCTATTCTGGTTTCGTTATCGTGCTCGTATGTACTTGAAAGGAGTCATTGGTTGCTCATCTAACATCTAACACATTTGTATCCAGGACGGAAACACGTCTCGAACTCGGATGACCGCCGTGACGTTCCATTTGCAATGTGAGCGCCTTTTATTGTAAAAGACCGTTTTTTTAATGACGAACAAAAGCTATTGATATACTATTGCTCCTCTCCATCGCCCATTTTTGTCTTGTTTTCTATTGATTGGTGTTGTCAAATCATGATTGATCGCCCATTTGTACATAGGTTTTTCTTGCATGTCCAATTTCATTCTCGTTAACGTGCTTATAGTATCATTGTAAATGCCCTAGCGAAACAGAAATGAGGGTACATCTAGACTCTTGTCTATTCAGTCGACTTACCGAGGAGTCCCAAGGTCAGTGTGAAAGAAGTCTATGCCATCACAGATGTGAAGTGCCTCGGACGCATATTGGATGAGCGATTTTTGAAATATCAGTTTCGACGGGCCTTCTCGCATCCATCCTTTGGTTCAATCGCACGTAGCTTTCATTCAAAGCCTCTGGCTCCTATTTTGCTCTTCGTGGCAATCTCCATGTCCATTAACCCTTCAAGTCCTCTACGTAGCTGTTCTTTTGTCTTCAATCATCTTTTACTTTCCTTATCACACACGCCGCGCCGGTCCAAAATGGAATAGAGTATCTGAATTCAAGATCGACAGTAGCGTTCAACGTTACAATAGACTGCACTACCATATTCAACAACTTTTCACTTCAGCTGTATAGTTTGTCCGACAGAGGCTGTGGGTTCGAAAGGATGATCGCATCACCGAAAGAGACGTCATCTCGCTGGGTTTGATGAAGGAGTATGCATTTCGTATTGCAGGACGTCGAAGAGAGTCTGTGTTCCTTTGTTAGGCGAGGAAAACCAAGCGATGATTGATATTCAGCCTCAATGGTTCTGAGAGACAGGAGCAGGTCCTTTCCCCACGGCTCGCTAAAAACAGTGAGTTTTGAGGCAGGAATCGTGCTTTATGCGTGGATAAATCAAGTATGTATTATCTCGCGTCATGCGAGTTTTGCTTGTATGTACACTTACTGTAAACAGATATGTCATATATAAATTAATCGTTTTAATTTTCCAATAAGAAACCTTTCCACAAAGGATCACAGCACTTTTCATGAAGAAAGGCTTCGAGTCCCTCTTGTTCATTTGTTTGGTCCAATCCAGAACATTTATCTTGACTTCTCTGCAGGGTCCCCCAAGGTTTTTCTTCCCTGTGGAACTTCTGATTCAGTGATTTTTCGATACACCACAAGGGCACTTACTCAAAGTCTATTTCGGAGAAGGGTAGTTGATCTTTAAATAACGATGAAAGCTCTGCGGCCGAATATCCAACAACCTATGGCAGATGGTCAACGATCAAGCGTCACTGAATGACTAAGAAGCAGCTACGAACAGCTTTTTGATATGGCTCTATAAAGTGTTCAACAGAACCGACGAATGCCTTGATATCGGCGACTCGTTCTTCCAATTTTTGTAGAGATACGTTAGTTGGCCGCGGCCGAACTGTCTTGGTCCATTTTTCTCCCTCTCTAAATAATCTATGGGGGGATATCTGAGTCTTAAAGCTTCGCACAGGACCGTATTTTGACACACCTTCTATATTCTTCAGATTCCTCCTTGGTCAGGCGCCTCAGATATTTGCTGAACATCTTCAGAATTTCATCCAGAGCATGAAGCTTGGCACGGGACGTTATGATCTCGCCATATGCTATCCGGGTCCTGTGTTTCGTAGAGGTCTGTTTCCAAGACTCGACGTAGTTGCCGACAGCTACCACCCCAAATAACACGAGAGCGGAGATTTCGACTACCGGCATGAAGAATATTGTGTTGTGTTTAGATACTTTCGAAACGACGACTGCCAGATCATATATCGGCCTTTATAAGAACTTTTGATGGCCAAGCTATGGCCTCAATGGCATTGCTGCTGAGCAATAGCAGTGTTGCGCTTCCAGGTTCGATTTACAATGCACCGTGACTTTGGTGGATTACCCGATGCCCCTTTGATCTCTACCAGAGCTTTCTTGGGATAAAGTTTGTTTGTTGTGAAACGATCACGGGTCACGGTTCACACCATTATGTCCACCTTTCCATCTCCGCGCACAGCCTTTCACAGCATCAAATAACAAAGATACTGAATGACGAGCGATACTTATACCAAGTCATCGCAATGAAAAAATTCAGTGCAAGGCCTCCGGGACAGCTGAGGTCGCGCGAGGTGCACGACCGATATTCGCTTATTATCCACAAGTGAGACGGAGAGGGGTATATCAAAAACTCGCCTCACCCGATGTTGGCATCGCTGGCTGTTATAGTGTGAGAGTGCTACACAGTGCGTGCTAAGTACACGGGTCCAGGTCTAGCCACTTATCATGTAGACGCCATAGATAAGTGGATCACAATGCTTTCTCCACGAACAACAAAGAAGGGTTCCTTAAAGATACAGTTCCCTGATGGATGATGAAAGGGTGTGGTTTCATTCCATCTCGAGCGCTGGGCTTTTCCCGTCTTGCGTGAGAGTGTATCAGCAAGTCCACGAGCCCTAAGGTTTAGTGTAAGCGCCCGGAATGCAGTTGTGCCACCAGAAAGAACATACGTCGTCGACTTCCGGTTCACCCACGGTTTGGTATGCGGGCATACCAAGGCATTCGGCGAGTGTGACAAGTTTATAGCCGGCATCTTGGAGGACCTTGATCGCGTGTGGGAGCACGATATGGCTATCAGTCACGGGAGCACAAACACAGTAAGCATTACAAGGACTGATCAAGCCGTTGAGAGACGTACGCAGTATCCTCTGTGTCATTGCCGAAATACAGCATTAATTTTAGATTCAAGCTTACGGAGAAGGTAGGACTGACCATAGACTTCATGGTGAAGTGCCAGGATAGTATCAGGGTGTTCTCGTACAAGCTTGTCATACATGCGTATGCTCTCCTGTGCAGTTTTGCCGACCGAGTCGCCCGAGCTAATTCATTGTTCAAGGTCACCGTGGTCCCATGGGCGCCGGAGAAAGTTCCAAGACATACTCGAAATCCCAGTTTACGAGGGTTTGTCCCCGCGCCTGTGCGACCTCACGTACCATGTCGTTGTACTCGCCATACGCTGTCGTCACATGGTTATCCAACCCGAGTTCAAAGTTAGAAAAACATACGCGGACGCGCAAAGGCAGGCGTAGCGCCTGTTATCCTCGCCAGAGCCTCTGCACAAAACAGTCAACACAATCTAAATACTGATCTCCGTGATAACAAACTCACGTTCGACACGATAGAACTCGTCGTGGACTATAACATGCCGGACAAGAAAGAGTTTGAGTCTATTATTCGCAACGTGGACGTGATAGAAGAGGGCACACGTTTATCCCAGGACAGGCTGGGCAGATGGGCGTGGCTCCACGTGTGTGAAGCGACCTGATGACCTTGGCGGTACGCATACTTGACCCGCTTCATTGCGTCCTCATCGTATATGCAATCCCCTGTGTGATTTGACTATGTCATCCGACTCGCTTGGGTGGGGAACTCGGTAGCCTACAATTATCGCCGTCTGCATCGAGGGTAAGCAATCGCGTCGATGAGCGGACTCGGGCCACGCGAAGCCGAGCTAGGAAGCGGGACTTACTGAAGAAGAATGTGCCCTTGGCATCAGCTGCAATGAGAGTTTTGCTGATGTTGTACCTGCAGATTATCAAGTCGTGCCACCTAAGCTTTTCTTCTCCCGTACGTGAGAAAGAAACCAAAAGCTTACAGGTACTTCCACGGCCCGTCGTCCTTTGAGAATTGCGGATGTGTCGTGAAGAAGTAAAAACGCGATAAGTGCTGTCGTACGTACAAAGGTAAGAGCGACGGTGTTTGGAACGATGCAGCTCGTGACGACTTGTGCGAGCGCGTGTTTGTGAGTTGTGTGAGGAGCAGTTGTTGTGTGAGTAACTGTTGATGTATGAGGAGCTTGTGTTGTGCGAGGACCCGTTGTGCGATGACACGCCGTGTGAGGACCCGTCGTGTGGGGACGTGATGTGTGATGGACTGCTCTTGTGTGAGAACTTGTTGTTGTGCGAGGGACTGCTGTAGCTGCGGCGAAGCTAGCAAGAAGGAGCGTGAGCAACGACGACGGCACGAACATTTCGTAAGGTAAGCGAAGAGGGTGAGATCGGGGAACCAGGGGACAAAGAGAGAGGGGAAGGGACGATGCGGAGCCTTGTTATATGAACGCGCTGATAACCGGAGGTGGGGGTGAGGGGAAGGAAGGAAAGGCCCTCTGCGGGATCCGTTTGACTATTCGCGTCCTGAAAACATGCAAAAAAAATAGAGATGCATTGAATACACCCCCGTGGTCGATATGTATCATGCAACATGAATCACCTGGAACGGGGGTTCGTTCAAGGAATAATCGATGAAGCTTGAGTGTTTTCGAACGTTCATGAGGACTTGTTAGTTAGACTCGGACTCAAACAAGCGGAAGGTTCGAGTCGAGGGAAGGTTCGACGCCGACGAAGCAGGTCGGGTGGCCGGCGCCCTGTGCCTGTGGGTCACTGCATTTGGACACGGGCAGCTAGCCATATAGCACAAGTCCTCCTATAGGACTCGATAGAACCCCAGGAAGTAGACAGGAGCTCGTCAGAAGATCGAGGTATTAGCCCGTTACCAAGGTAGATAACGCTTCGAGAGTCGTTTGAATCATGCTAGTCTGTTTGCAGGATCGACAGTGTATGCATGCCGAAGAGTCTGAGAGAGTGCGCGCGGCCGAACAGAGGACACATAGCGGATGCGCGGGCACATACATCATATCATATCATATACATGATTCGCGTGACTCGGCCCTGAGGCCTGAACGATGAACGATGAACGAACGATGACCGTCGAACAGTCCACCATCTCGCCGCGTTTTCGTGCGATATCAAAGCACTCCTATGTAACGCCTTCTGTTTCCGTTTTCTGTTTTCCGTTTTCTGTTTGTCTTCACTTCCACCGAAAGCGGAGCATGACGTTGACGCGAAACACTTCACACCTCCTACCTTCTTCCCTCTCTGATGGATGTACACGAAATAAGATCGAACGAGAACTCCAAGGTCCCACGTCAGCAGTCAGCAGCCAGCGCTTCAACGGGCTTCAGCGAGGCTCCGTACACGCCGGCAAAAGCATGCGCAAGTTGCGACGATTGGGTTCCAATCCACGGGTCGGGCGCTTCGCGAGCGCGACCGGCCGCGGACTGGACTCTGCGAAAAGCAGAAAGAGAGAAGGAGGGAAAAGAACGCGAACGAGGGCGGAGATTACCGCTTCTTTCCGTCGCTTGATGTCCCAGGCTCGAGGCCCGACTGATGGCAAGCTTGTCAACGTCGAGACGTCGAGACGTCCCGCGTCGAAACTTGGAATTAGCTGTGGATTCATTCTGAAGCTCATTCGAGATTCACGCAGTGTTGGCGCTTCTCGAGAACTCGGCCCAGGCTCTGGGACCTTGTGACAAGCGTGACAAGCGTTCGGCGTCGAGACCCAGCGTTGAAGCGCTGAGACCGTGTCGTGCTCGTCGACACCATAGCCATTTTTTTTCCACGTCCCACGTCCACATTCACATTCACAAGCAAAAATCCGGTCGGAATCCGAGCTCACTCGGCCCGGGCCCGGGCGGCTGTGATCGACTGATCAATGACTGTCGTTCCGCGCGTTTTTTGAACGCCCGTGCCGTGATCATGATCATGATCGAGTGAGTACAGAGGACAGCACACGGATGATGTCAGTGCGCGTGCGCGTGCGCACGCGTAAGTGACGCAGTTTCCCCCGTCTCGTCTGCGCAGACGCGTCCGCGAGAGAACAGACAGAAACGGTGCGCGTGCGCGCGCTGCCGGTGCCCGGGTGTCGTGATCAGTGGCCAGGAAGGATGTCTTTCAGGGAGGTAGGTCGAGTCCGTTGTGTGTGTATGACTTGGGACACTGGGTGCGAGCAGCGCAGAGCACAGCAGAGCAGAGCAGAGCGGGAGGTCGCCATCGCGCACGCGTGCGCACTCGGCCGCCGTCAACGTCAACGTCAACGCGTACGTGCACCGGCCTCCATGTCCTTTCTCTCCCCTCTCTTCCACCCCTATCCAAAATTAACCTCAGGCGACATCTGCCAGGCCAGGCACGAAGAGGGGGGGGGGGCCGGGGGGGGGGGGGGTCCGGAGGGGGGCGCACAGGGCCAGGAGATACAAACTCGAGGTAGACCCGGGTCCACCACATCACAACACAACACAGAACGGA
>JAGGAQ010006363.1:0-17777 GCA_017657225.1 Termitomyces sp. T69sscA
GCTAACACGGGGAACTAGTAAGTAAACAACAGGCCACAATCTTTTATATAGGAAAATGTCCATCAGCTCTTAGTGACACCTAGCGGCGCCAGTCGAGCTGTCTGTCATGTCAAAAATGTCCAAAAGTAAGTATGGAACCGTCCAAATGTCAATATAGTGGAATGATGCCAGTCACTAGGGAATGACGGCAACGCCGACAAAACTGGTAAAAAGTATGCCAAAGGTGGGCCCCAGGGTTCGAACCTCAGCTCTTGAAGGCAGTGGCCAGTAATCCATAGGGGCACTAACCACTAGTCCATGCGGTTGTGCCAGGAAAATCATTAGTACGCCTCTTGACACAACCTGGGTCTTATCACCGTCAGACATAATGTTCAATAGAAAGTCGCTAAAAGCAAGGAGCATGCAGGGGTTGACAAATTCAATGATATCAAAGCCTCTTCTGAGGCTAAGGATGGAAGACACTGGAAAAGCACATCTGCATGCACTTAGAGAATGATTCAAACCTGTGGTTCAACCATGCTAGAAGCACATGGACAAAGGGAAGGTGAAGGCTCAGTGCCTATCAGATAAGGAAATTCCATGGCTGCATCAGTGATGGCAGCAGGAATTTGCAGATACTGTCAATGGGACAAAGGAGGAGCTTCCTCCATGCAGGGAAGTAAATTATGAGATTAATCTCTTAGATGAGAACAAGCAGTAAAGTATCCACTTGCCTCGCTGTCTGTGAACTCTACAGGAGCAGCTTCATGTCAAGACAAATTGCTATATCAATGCTAAGTGGTGGGAACCACAGCCAGCAATGCAGGTGGCACTTTTGATTCCCAAGAAAGATTGGACACTACAGACTGCCTTGAATGTGCAACAGCGCAACAACAACACCATCAAGTATGTGACACCACTTCCAGACCAGGAAGTTATCTACAAGGATGTCGTAAAAGCTAAGTATAGGTCAAAAATTGACTTAACAGATGCTTATGAACAAGTATGCATACACATACAAGACATTCCAAAAACTGTGTTTGCATTCCTGATAGGGACATTTGTCAGTAAGATTATGCAGATTGGCAACTGCAATGTGCCAGCAACGTTTCAGAGGCTAATGATGTCCATATTCTGAGACAAGCACAAGCAGCACTTACAAGTCATTTTCAAATGACTGTGTAAAGCAAGCTTATACCTCAAGTAGAAAAAGTGCAAGTTATACGCACCCAGTATTGATTGCTTAGAGTACATCATAGACGTGCAGGGTATTCACTCAGACTCAGATAAACTCAATCATATTCAAAAGTGGCAAACACCATATAATGACAATGATATCCAACATTTTGTTGGACTAATAAATTACATTGGTAACTTCTTGCCAGACATTACAGCTTACACTGGCCCTCTCATAGCCATGGCCCAGAACAAGTCTCCATTTTATTGGCAACCGCTACACCAGCAGTGCTTTGAAAATTATTTGGCCAATTGATCCACAAGCCTATATGGCTCATTTGCAATGCGATGAAAACAGGCATAGAGGCTATGTTTAGCCAAGGAAAGACCTGGCAAACATGCAGACCTGCAGGATTCATGTCACACAAATCCACAACCATGCAACAGAACTATGCAGTACACAAGTTGAAAACACTTGCAATCCTAGAAGCCCTCCTCAAATGGAAGGATAAGTTGATGGGCTATAAGATTCATATGATCACAGATCATAAGGCTTTGGAGTTTGACAAAACTCAAGTGCACTTGTTGCTGCAACAGCATTGATGATTCAACTATATGTTGTGATACCAGTTTGACATAACATATGTCAAAGAGGAGCTGAATAAGATCATGGACTGTCTGTTGCAATACTTTGAAAGTGATATGTGCAAGGACATGCATGACGTCCATGACTTTGTCCAAGCAGACAAGCAAATTGACTCCGAGGGTGAGGATTTGCCCTTGCATTGGTTCCAGGAAATAGCAGAACATCACATTGAAATTTAAGCTATGCATGCTTGCAAGCTGCACCATAGCAAGTGGCTCAAAGAGCAAGTAGAAGCATGAAACCTTGAAAACTTAAGCTCTTGCTGAAGCAGAACCAGCTGATGTGTAGCCAGTAGTAGAGTTGTTGTCCAGTGAGGACAACCTGACCATGGGACAGGCACTAGAGACTTCTGATCCTAGTCCTGGAGTTGTTGATCCAGGAGATGTGCAGCTGCACACCCATATCCAATGAGGATACTCACAAGATACCTTGTTCATAGAGATACCCAACAAACCCACAGAGCATCCACACTTTGTCATCAAACAGAAACTTGTTTATATAACAAGTCCCATGAGTGCAAAGGTGCTATGCATACCACATGATAGGTCACTAATCACGACAATACTGGAACAAGCCCATAACATTGTTGGGCATTTTGAATATCAAAAGACACTCAACTATGTGCATCAATCATATTGGTGGCCACAGATGGACAAGGAAATGAATCAGTTCTGTGTGACATGTCAAGCATGTCACCATTCAAAGATGTCAAACCAGAAACCAGATGAGAAGCTGCATTCACTTCCTATCCCAATGAAACTCTGAGACTCTATTGGGATGGACTTTGTTGGACCATTTCCTGAATCACGCAGCTTCAACTACCTTTGGATAGTCATATGCTATATGACCAGTATGGTCCACCTTATCTCAGTGAATACAATGATAAAAGCGTCAGAACTGTCCTGGATCTATCTCAAAGAGATAATATGCCTACACAGCCTACTGAGCTCAATTGCAAGTGATCAAGACTCTAAGTTTACTTCCAGATGGTGGAAGGAGCTGCATAAGCTGCTTGGAGCAAAGTTGCTCATGTCAACTTCATTCCAGATGGATGAGCAGACAGAGCATGCAAATTAAAATGTTGCACAAATATTTGGAGCATTTGTTCATCCTGATCAGAAGGACTGGGTGGATTATATTCTGCTAGTAGAATTTGCAATCAATGCAAGTATATCTGAAACAACAGGATATGCACCCTTTGAGCTCTACAATGGCTACATGCCATCAACAATCAAGGGACTTCATACAACAGATGAAGTGATCCATTGTGGGATCAAGGACTTTGCACAGAATGTGCTGATGAACTTGGCAACTGCCCATGATGCAATTATTGAGGTGTATGTCTTTCAGACATGCCACGCTAATAATTGCCAGAGTGAGGAGCCAGCAATCAACAAGAGTAGTTTGGTGTATTTGTCCACCAAAAACTTGAATTTGCCCAAGGGATGGGCAAGTAAACTGTGCCTGAAATGGGTAGGACTGTATAAGGTCCTGGAGGCTGGGCTCAGTACATTAAATTATGTGCTGGAATTTCCCACTGTGTTGCAGGCACAACACATTGTGCCAAAGTTTCATATGTTGCTACTGCAACTATATCTGGTAAATAATGATGCACTATTTCCAAACCATGCAATTCCTGAGCCATATGATTTCAGTGCAGCCAACAACCAAAAATGGTTTGTGATGACATTATAGGTCATTGGTGGATGCAATCAGAGCACCTCAAGTTTGAGGTGAGATGGAGTTTAGAGGACACTACATGAGAGCCCCTTGAGAACTGTAAATCGCTTGTAGCAATGAATAGATGTCACGACCTGCTACCGACCCCCGGGACTCAGCCCCGGCCCCGGGACCCCAACCCTCTCAAAACCACCCCCACAACCGCCCCGGGCTCGGACCGCTACCCGGCCAACTCCCCCGGCCATCACCAGCCATCAACACCACCAGCCACCGCCACCTGCGGCATCCTTGGCCATCACCGCCCATCACTGCCCGTTGCCGCCACAGCCACCGCTACTCGTGGCACCCCCCGGCCATCACCGCCGTGACCGCTACATCAGCGCCGGGTCTCGGCTATCACATCGCCCATAGCCACCACATCAGCGCCAGCACCACCTGTCACCCCCAGCCCGCACCAAGACCCCCATCACGCATCACGATCATGCATCACTGCCGATCCAACCCCTGCACGCCACACCCCACTCCCGCTCCCCCTCACTGCCCCACTACCGCATGTCTCTGTGCTTCCAGTGCGAGACCTCCACGCTGCATGACATGTCTCAACCTTGCCCCGCCCCGTGCAGCCTCCAGGTCTCACCTCAAGCCCCAGTGCTGCAACCCGCCGCTGGAACCCGGGCCTGAGCCCTGGGCCCTACGTACTGCGTAGTATATAAGTCATAAAGTAGTAAGTAGTACTCTAGTCTTGATATTACCGTAGCCCCGTATTGTTTCGTCTTGTTCTCGTCTCTGTTTCGTTTCTTGTGCGCCCCGGTCTCGTTATTTCTACTTGCTTCTTTTCTTGTTGTACTCGTCTTGTTTCGTCTCTCTGTCTCATCTCTACTTGCCTCGTACTCCCAATCTACTCTAATTGTTCTCCCTTCCCTTTCTACTCTAAGTTCTCTTGGTTCTCCGTTCCCGACTCCTCTCTCCAGCTTAATCATTTCCATCTTTCATTATCTTATCTTGACTCTTTCCCCTTTTGGCTGTCTAACTTTCCCGGTTCTGTTTCCATCCTAAGGGCTCGCTAAGTCTCCGCGCCTGTTATCACTTGATCCCTGGAACTCGCTCGCTCACCAGCGCTCACTTGTCCCATCCTCTTGTATCCCCAAGACTTGCGCCAACCCCCAGCACTCGTCCTCCATCCTCCCCGGCACTCCCCCACATACCACCCCCGCCCCGCTTCAGTCTCCTACACCTTGCGCTCCTCCCAGTGCTCTGCGTCTGTGTACACGGTGATCCAGAGTCAAACCACACATACACAGAATATATTGACAAGCTATCCCCAATGTGCAGCTGCAGCCTACCTAGGCCATGAGGAGTTGCTGCTATATGAGATGCCTCTCCATTCTCAAATGGAGGTGAGTGATAAAGAAGGGTGCTATGAGTGCCAGTTTTCTGATGTGCGCTACAAGCACTATTACTAGCCAGTACTGAGTCTTTGGCAAGCACTGGTGACAAGATATGCATGCACTGTGACGCCAACAGTAATAAGAGAAGTTGCACCTCAAGTGCAGTATAAGATGGGTACAGAAGTGCTGCTTCAGCATCTAGAGGCAGCAAGGCAACCAGTGCCTCCCACAGTGTCATTACTGCAAGACAATCTTGCAGTAATGATGATGGAAGGACTACTTGATCAGATCGGGCTGATGTAGAGACAGCACATTTCCATGCTGTAGCAAATTGACCTCACTGCAAAGCACAAACTATCATCCCTTGAAGAGGTGATTGGCAAGCCCAAACAAGCCAGACAGCAGCTACCATGGCCAGCTGAAGTGGATAGGGCAGAAGGACCCACCACAAGTCAGTCAGTGTTGTTTGTAGCTCATCTTTGGACAGGCTTGTGTAGCCTATAGTATTATGACTTGCTACCAACCTCCAGCACCTAGCCCCAGCCACAGAACTTCAACCTCCTCAAACTGACCTCTGCAACCATCCCAGGCCTGGACTGCTACTCAACCAGCCACCTCAATAGCCTTTAGCCATCACCACCTGTCACTGCCACCAGCCACCCCCACCCCCAGGATCTCCTTGGCCATCACTGCCCACAACCACCACATCAGCGGCAGCTCCAGCTATTCTCAGCACGCAGCTACCACATCAATGCCAGCGCTGGCAACTCCTGGCACTCCTCCTGGCCCATACCAAGGCTCCTCATCATGCATCATGACCCTACATCACCACTAGTCCAACCTCTGCATGCCACACCCCACTCCCACTTGCCTTCTTGCCTCATTGCCATTCCGTGCCTCCACACTCCCAAAGCAAGACTTTTCCTTGAAGAGCTTTCTTTGCACCGCACAATATGCATGAACCCTGACCGCTGCCCTGGACAATCTCTGGACTTCATCTCAAGACCTGGCACTACAACTCATCATTGAGGCCCAGACCTGAACTCCAAGGCCTGCATATTGTACAGTAGATAAGTTGTAGAGTAGCAACTAGTACTTTAGTCTTGATATTGCCATACCTCTTGTCTCTAGTTTCATGTTTTTATCTCTGTCTCTTTAGTCTTGTATGTCCTGGTTTCCATTTTCTAACTTAACTCTTTTTTGTATTGTACTTATCTTATCTTGTCTTATTTCCACTCATCTTTACTTGTATTTTTGCTTCATCACTTTTCCTTTATCTCAAGTCTTTAAGTTCCATCTCTACTCTCTCATCTCCCACCTTTGTCTTAACTCATTCTACTTCCCCTTTCCTCTATCTTATCTTGACTCTTTTCCTTTTTGGCTTGCTTAGATCTTCATGCCTCCCACCTTTGATCCTACTTGTTAAGTCCCCTTACTCCCCCCAACTATCTATTCTCCAGCCCCAGGACTTGCTTGTGCACTGGTGCTTGCTTCCACCTTCCCTCTCACATCCTCAGGACTTGCACCTACCCTGGCACTTGTCTTCCACCCCCCTTCCCCATCCTCGGCACTCACATTCCTGCCTCAGTGTGACCAGTGATCCCTTGCTCGACCACCACTTGCATCCCTGGCCCCACCCTGGTCTTCTACACCCCATGCTCTTGACAGTACTGCTGCGTTTGTGGACATTGTGCATGCCACATAAGGATTTGCTTAGTAGACTGATCCCCTGTGGTCAGTGGAACCTGATAATCTCAATTGCAGAGAGGAGGAGCTTGTAGTCCTTCTTTGGTGGAGTTATAAGTACACCCTGCAGCAGTCATGTCTACTATTTCACAATTGGTTAATGCAATGTTAGTTGCAGCCTCAATCAAAGGCATTGTACCATGCATCAGTGTTTGCTTCCAGAGCTGACTCACATTTGGGTCCATTCCAATATAATAGTAGAGGCCGCTGGCCTCAGGAAACAATTCAGCCATGATCTCTTTGGTGTGCTTGAACAAGAGGTGGTAATAGTCCTCTTTGCTCATCTCATGCCATCTTTCCATTAAGGGATAGCCACTGGTGTCCTATACACTTCAAGGTGCTCCAAGCACTCATCATTGACTTCTTAGAAGATGTCTAATGACATTGTTCTGTGTGGGTGTTTTGCCCTCTTCTTCTTCCTCCTCCTCTTTGGACTGTGACTCTTCTTAGTCACTGTTGTTGTTGATAGGGAGTGCCTCATAATGTTTGCCCTTTTTGGCAGCTATAGTGGCCACAATCCCATCATACTGTGCAGATGTGCATGGATCAGTGGTCAAGGCAACCACCACTACCTGCTCTGGCAGGGCTGAGAATACCACAGCCTTTATAAATAACATTTGGACAGCCTCTGCCCACTCCAGGATGTTTGCTAGAAAATCTACAATTTCCAGTTGTGACACAGCAAGGGGTGGCTTTTGCAGGGATCACTAGTCATGCTGAGGCAAGAATATGAGTGCTGAGAATGGGGAAGTACTGTGTGGTATGTAGGCCCTGGGGCTCAGGTCTGGGTCCCAGAGATGAGTCACAGTACTAGGGCTTGAGATGAAGCCCAGAAATTGTGCAAGGTAGTGGCAGAGGTCAATGCATGTTGTGCAGCGCAAAGGAAACTCTTCAAAGAAAGGTCTTGCTTTGAAGCGTGGAGACATGGAATGGCAAGGAAGCAAGGAGGTGAGCAGGAGTAGAGCATGGTGTGCAAAGGTCAGACCAATAATGATGTGTAGTAGTGATACATGATGGGTGTGTTGGGAATAGCCAGTGAGGCTGTGGCACAGGCCAGAGTGAGTGCCGAGGGTTGCCAGCACTAGCGCTGATGTGGCAGCTGCAGTTGAGGGAAGCACTGGAGATAGCCAGGGCCAGTGCTGATGTGATGGTTGCAGGTGGTGATAGCCAAGAGGTGCTAGAGGTGGTGGTGGCTGGTGGCAGTAACAAGTGGTGATGGCCAGGAGCTGCTAAGGTGGCTGGCTAGGTAGCAGCCTGAGCCCAGAACAGTTGTAGAGGTCGGTTTGGAGAGGTTGGAGTTCCGGAGCCAGAGCTCAGTGCCAGAGGTCAGTAGTGAGTCATGACAAACATTTGCCCTGAGGCCTACTAACTATCCAGTATATAAGTCGTAAAGTAGCATTGAATACTCTAGTCCTGATATTGCTGTACCTTTTATCTCTAGTTTTGTGTTTCATTCTTGTTTCTGAATCTCACGTATCCTGGTTTCCATTTTTTGACTTATCTCATTTCTGATAGTACTCATCTCATATCATCTTGTCTCTCTTGCCTCTACTCATCTTGTATATCCCAATCTAATCTCTGCTCCTTTCTTTGTCTTTGCTTCAAGCCTCTAAGTCTCTCAACCTCTTTCCTCTCTCTCTCTTCTCTTGCTTCAATCTCAACTTGCTCCGTTTTCCCTTTGATTTCTTGTCTTGACTCTTTCCCCTTTTGGATTGCTTAGATCTCTGCACCCTCTGTCTCTGATCCCAGGACTTTCTAAGTCCCTTTGCTTGCTCCAACTATCTGATCATCAAATCCAGAACTCACTCTTGCATTGATGCTTGTCTTCCACCCTTCCCTTGCACCCCTAGAACTTGCGCTCACCCCAGTGCTTGTCTTCTAACTCCCTTCCTCATCCTTGGCACTCACACTCTCATCCTGGTGTGACCAGCAATCCCTTGCTCATCTACCACTCGCATTATTAGTCCCACTCTTAGTCTTGCACACACCACACTCTCAACAGTACTGCTGCATTTGTAGGCATCATATGCACTCCATAAGAATTTGCCAGTAGACTGGGCCCCCATGGTCAGCAGAACCTGATATTGCTTTTTCAAGTGCCAATAACACCTTCCACATCTAATTAAGCCTTTAGCCAGCTGCTTTAGTATTCAAACAATGCTCAAATTAAATTTAACATCATTCAGCACAAGCACTTGCTCCTCCATCATCTCCACTTGCTTTAATAGACTTTCAGCACAATGTACAACCTTCTAGAGATTGGTAGGTAGCGCAACATCAACTACCAGCTCAACCACCTGCTTCTCCATCACTTACACTTGCTTTAATATGCTCTAGTGCAATGTATAGCCTCCTAAAGTCTGGTGAGTGGCACAACATCAAAAATTTGTCCAAAACAGTCCTGATGAAGAAGAGCAAGTGCAAAGTGAATTGAAATTAAGGTCTGATTTCAAAGCAGAACCACATGAACCTGGTTTTGAAGATGTTCAGTCTGCTAGAATGGTTAGCTCTTTGGATCCTAGTGTTATGACCCACACTATTCCCTTCCCATCAGCCAGCTCTGATCCCTCTCTATCCTGTCCAAACTCCTTTTTTCTGCTCTGTTTGGATGCTTATAAGACCATTGGTGGTCCAAGACATCCTCAAGTCTTAGCCAGATCCATAGTCTAAAACACATCTAGGTCTTAGATACATCCAGATCTGAGACATATCCAAGTCTCAGACACATCCATAATCTCTGTTCCAGGTCATGTCACCTTGACTCAGATCACTCTTCCTTGGCTCAGATTACTTCTATTTGGCTTAGATCACTTCTTTCTGACTCAAATCACTTCTTAAACTCTCTTAGATACTTCTTACTTCTCCTTTAAATAGTAGCCTACAGCTATATAAGGTGTTCTAGTCAGTAGCTGTAGCTTTGGCTTTGATATTGACATGATTTTAATAGTTACTTGATTTTTTGATTCCTTTGTTTGTTTGTTTGTTTGTTTGTTTGTTTGTGATGTGGCCAAAGCCCTTGTATTCAACGGGTTGTACATGGGAATTGTCTATGTCTCGCTATACTATATCTGGAGATCAATTTATGGACACTCTGGCAGCTACTCCAGCCAGACACCTTTTCAAGTGTGCTACTTACGCTCCATAGCCATTTTTACTACAGCTTGGTGTGGCTGGTGTTCAAACAGCCCTCAATTTAATCCTCTGATTATGTATGGTTATTGTGCCGTCCCCCCCATTTTGACTGTTGCACTCATCAAGGTGTGCTGGATGGTGATCCGACAGGTCCCACTAACACTAAACCTCCCTACACCCAAAGCTGGTGTATTAATTGCACTCATATCTGGTCATGGTTGGGTAACCGTGCTGGTCATCCTGCCCCACCTCTCTAGTACTTCTTAGTACATCGGACCTTTAACTTTCAAAGTTAGGTATCCCAGGAAGGTGGCTCCCAGTGGCGTTGAAACTCCTATGTGGTGTCTAAGGTGTTTTCCACATAGGTGCAATTTGATCTTGCGACCTCCCCACTTGCAGGAGCATGTGCTCCTACTCAGGACCACGGTGGTGCCAACTGAGCCACCATGGCCTCTTTTGATTCCTTGCTTGTGTTTGTCTCTTGATTCTTCATCTGCTCTCAAGTCCATCAGTTTCCTAGTTTATATTGAGTGCACAGTTATTTTTCTCCTTTGTTTGCTTACCATTTGTTATCTTTTAGTTCCAATTACTCTACATCAACTTCTCAGTTTACATTCTCTGCTTTAATTCTACATATATTTTCCAGTTTTCATCCTTCTTTGCTTGTTTGCTTCATATACTTGCTGTTGTCATTTCTGCTCATGTAGTTGCTTATTCTTTGGAGAGAGTCCCCCAGGTAAGAGGTCAGAATCCTGACACCTTGAACATTCAAACAAGCTATGAAATCTGAAGATGCTGGTAAGTGGTATCAGGCAGCAGTCAATGAATATGTTTCATGAGTTGCTAATAGAGCTTGGGAGGATTGTGACTTGCCTGAAGGTAAGAAAGCCATTGACAATGAATGGGTGTTTTACATTAAGTGCAATGTAGATAATTCAATTAAGAGGTTTAAAGCTAAACTTATTGCAAAAGGTTATGCACAACTCTCTGGCATTGACTATAATGAAGTCTTTGCACTAACATTTTGTTCTGCTTCTCTGTGCCTTATCCTTGCTTTGCTGGCATTGAAGACATGGAATGTACTCTGTAGATGTTACTTCTGCCTTTCTTCATGGTAATTTAACAGAGAATATCTATATGCTTTAACCAGAATGGTTTCAGAATGAAAAAAAAATGCCTCTGTCAGGGGACTTCCATTTATAACTTCTCCTTGATTCACTCCTCTACACTTTAGTCCACCTCTTGCACCACTCTCTGAGACCTCCAGAGCTTGCTCTAAACTTCTAAGACTTGCTATAAACCTCCAGAGCCCACTCTAAACCTCTGGAGCTTGTCAAGTTCCGCTAACCATAGAGGCTCAAACTACTGGGCAAATCCTTATGTAGTGCACACGATGCCTACAAATGCAACAGTAGTGTTAAGAGCACAGGGCATATAAGACCAGGGGCAGAATTGGAGATGCAAGCGGCAAGCAAGCAGAGAATGCTGGTCATGCCAAGGCAAGAGTGCGAGTGTCAAAGATGTAAGGAAAGATTGGAAGATGAGCACCAGAGGCAAGAGTGAGTCTTGGGGCCAGAGATCAAGAAACCAAAGCAAGCAGAGAGGACTTAGCGAGTCCTAGGATTGGAAATAAGGATGCAGAGATCTAACTGAGCCAAAGAAAGGAAAGAGTCAAGGTGGAAAACAGAAGGAAAATGGATCAAGATGAAGATCAGGAATGAGAGAGAGAGATAGAAAGAGATAAAACTTAGAGACTTGAGGCAGAGAGAGAGAGAAGCAGAGAATAGATTGAGGAAAGTATGAGGCAAGTAGAAATAAAAGATATGAGATGATATAAGATGAGTACAAGACAAAAATGAGATAGAGTTGAAAATGGGAAATCAGAATACAGGATATGAAACAAACAAAATCAAAATACAAAATAAAACTAGAGACAAATGGTTGCAGCAGCAATATCAAGACTAGAGTATCAGATACTACTCTACAACTTGAATGTAGTAGATGATAAGTTGACCATGGGGCACAGGTCTGGGTCCTGGTGACAAGTCACAGTGCTGGGGCTTATGATGAAGCCCAGTAATTGTGCAAGGTGGCAGTGGTTGTTGATGTAGGTCATGTGGCACAAAGGAAGCTCCTAAAAGAAGGGCTTTGTTTTGAAAGCATAGAAAGCATGAAATGTTGACGAAGTGAGGAGGCAAGCAAAAGGGGGTGTGAAGGGTGCAGAAGTTAGACTAAAGGTGATGTGTGGCTGTGATGCATAATGAGTGTCTTAGTGGGAGCTGTAAAGAGGCCTCAGCACAGGCTGGGGAAAGTGCTGAGGTTTGCTGAAGCCAGTGCTGATGTGGTGGCTGCAGCTGGAGAAGCATTAGGAATAGTCATGGTTGGCGCTGATGTGGTAACTGCAAGCAGTGATGGCTAAGAGGTGCCAAGGGTGGCGTAGTGATGGACAGTGATGGTTGAAGGCTGCTAGAAGGTGGCAGTGATGGTTGCTGAAGGGTTGATTGTGTAGCAGTCTGAGCCTAAGACATTGTAGAGTTGATTTGAGGAGGTGGAAGTCTCAGAACCAAGGCTGGGTACTGGAAGTAGTTGGTGGGTTGTGACAAAGGATCAAATTCTAGAGAAAGATTAACTTAAGTACAAGAGATTTTATACTTTAAAAAGGAAGAAGTTGACAAATTCTATTGAAACAAAATTGCAATGAAAGAATTCAAGTAAAACTTGCCAAAGTCTATGAATAGCTCGCTGAATCACTGCTTCCCTCTCAATCCAAAACAATTTAACTAAAGACAAGTAAAGATTAAATTTGATATAGTCAAACTTGAGAATATGTACTAAATAATCAAATATGCTTATAAAATAAAGAAGGACAGAAAGCTATGGGTTGACCTTGAATCACAACTACAGCAAAAGCTGGCTGAGAATAGCTTTAACCCTCAACAGTAAAAATGGAGTGAAATGGTAAATGCCACTAAAATGTATAAAATTGCATAAGAAGTGAGAATGGAGGACTCAGGTGGACAATGTAAGAATAGGCAGGAAAAAGAAGGAGCCAATTAAAATCCAGCACAAAGGCAAAAAAAGAGATTCATGTTTTTAACAATAAGAATCTAAAGCATGCAAAAAGTTCCAATACTTTCTCCAGTTTGAAATTTGAAGAAACTACAAGAGCAAAGCTTAGCATCTGTAGTACTCCTTCTACAGAGTAAGCAATATAAGCAATAAGCAAGTGTCAAGCAAGTATAAGCCAGCAAGAGTCAAGTAAAGGCCAAGTAAAGCAAACAGAGGGGGGCACAGTGGTGGGCACAGTGGCTCAGCTGGCACTATTGTGTCCTCAAGAAGGCCAATAGGCTCCCAAGTAGTTGAGGGTTCAATTCTTGACTGCACTCATTTAGACACACCTTAGACACTACGTGGGTTCTTTCAATATCGCCGGAAAGCCACCACCAGCCTAATCTCATTGGAAGGCTTTGTTGGTCAGGCTGTCCATGGGAACACCAATGGGAGGGGTTCACCAAATTGGGGCACAATGAAGCACCGTTACCACCACACTCTAGCATGACTAGGAAATGGGCCAAGTTGCCATGTGAGCCAACTAAGAGGCTTGAGATCAATGAGAAGAAGGGAAAGCTTCAGATGATGGGGTTGCCACTTTGACTTGTAGTGTCAGGTTCCACTGACCACGGGGGCTCAGTCTACTGGGCAAACCACCTTACGGCTAAGCACCATGTACACAAACACAGGGCACTGGGAGGAGCACGAGGCATAGGAGACCGAAGTGGGGTGGGGGGTAGTGTGTAGAGGAGTGCCGGTAGCGCCGGTGGGTGAGACGAGTGCCGGGGAGGGTGAAGGACGAGTGCCGGGGGTTGGCGCGAGTCCCGGGGGTGCGGGAGAATAAGACGAGCAAGCGCCAGTGAGCGAGCGAGTCCCGGGGATCAAGAGATAGTCAGATGCAGGGGCTTAGCGAGTCCCGGGAATGGAAGCAGAGCCGGGGAAGTTGGATGACCAAAAGGGGAAAGAGTCGAGATAAGATAATGGAAGATGGAAACGATTAAGTCGAGAGAGGAGCTGGGGATGGAGAGTCGAGAGAACTTAGAGTAGAGAGGAGAAAAGAGAACAACAGGATTAGATTAGGAGTACAAGATGAGTGGAGACGAGACAGGGAGACGAAACAAGACAAGTACGACGAGAAAACGAAGCAAGTAAAAGTATCGAGACCAGAACGTGCGAGAAAATGAAACAGAGACGAAACACAACAGACAGGATGGGTTACGGTAATATCAAGACTAGAGTACCTACTTACTACTCTGCGCCTTATATACTACGTAGTACGTATGGCCTGGGGATCAGGCCCGGGTTCCAGCAGTGGGTCATGGCACTGGGGCTTGGGATGAGACCTGGGGGCCGCGCGGGATGGGGCGAGGCTAAGACATGTTGCGCGGTGTGGAGGTCTCATACTGGAAGTGCAGAGACACGTGGTGGTGGTGCTGTAAGGAGGGAGCGGGAGCGGGGCATGGCATGCAGAGGTCGGCGGCAGTGATGCGCGATCATGATGCGTGATGGGGGTCTCAGCGTGGGCCGGGGGTGACAGGTGGTGCCAGCGCTGATGTGGTGTGATAGCTGAGACCCAGCGCTGATGTGGCGGTCACGGCGGTGATGGCCGGGGGGTGCTGCAAGTGGCAGTGGCTGTGGTGGCGACGGGCAGTGATGGGCAGTGATGGCCGGGGATGCCACGGGTGGCGGTGGCTGGTGGCACCGATGGGCGGTGATGGCCGGTGATGGCTGGAGGAGTTGGCCGGGTAGCGGTCTGGGCCTGGGGCAGTCGTGGGGGTGGTTTTGGGAGGGTTGGAGTCCCAGAGCCGGGGCTGAGTCCCAGAGGTTGGTAGCGGGTCGTGACATGTAGCCTCAGCAGATCAGTAGAGCCCAGAAAGGAGATTGATAGCCATAAACCAATTGGAGCAGCAGGAGTGGGCCGTCCTAAAGTACCATGGCTCAAATTTAGAAGCAACGTCAGGGGAGCCACCTAGACCTAGACTTGGAACAGGTGATCCTCAGTTTGCAACTTAGTCAGCATGCTGAAATCTCAAAAGAGGGGGGGGCGGTCTGGGTGTAGAGACTGGGTCGGTTTGATCAAGAGTTGATTTGAGTACCAACAATGTAAAGGTAAAGAGGAATGCAGTGCAGAGTAGCAGTCAGGTGGGACGGAACGTTAGTGGCAGGCACTCAGTTGGTCCTGGCTCATTCTGAGCAATATGTAGATGCTGTAGAGGAGACAACATATGCACTCATGTATACCGCCTTTGAAATATAAGTCGAAAAGTGACCACAAAAAAAAGAAAAAAGCAAACAAAGATTTGAATTTCATTTAATAAGCTTAAGATTGGTCCAATGAATAGGCTTAGAAAATACTACCATTGTTTGACCTACAACTCACCTATATATACTACATTAGTGGCTGTGCTATTACTAATACTGTTTTACTAATTAGACTTTGGTATGTAAAGGAATATAATTAACAATAATTAATGCTAAGTAAGGTTCATGCATATAATTTGTTAGAGCTGATTACTAAAAGATAGAAGAGAATAAAATTAATCAAGTAATTGTGTAGATTTGCTAGGAGTGAGAGCATATCATTGAACTAAGCTTGGAGTAGGGTGGGACTTAGTCTTGCAGCTGATCTTCTTATAGCATTTATTCAAGATAAAGGAGAATATACTAAGTATTGATTTATTATACAATAGTCCATATTTCATTTTCAAGGTAAAATATAGAAGCAATCTGAGAATCAGCCATCCATTTGCTAAAATATAAGTAAATTCTAATATAATAAGTAACCATTGAAACAGTTATTGTTTAGATTAGATTTTGGACTAGTTAAAGATGCAAGAAATGAAAACTTTTGACAGAAACTCTGGACTATTAAATCATAAATTTTGATTTTTAATTGCAAACTTCTACAAAAAATTTAAATTCAAGATTTTGAATACATTCAATCCAAGTGTCAGTACTTTTGAACAAAAAATCTCAGCTCTTTGAATAAAAAACTTCAAACAAAAAAAATAAAGAAAAAAAAAATCTAAGACTCAGATCGAAGACATTCAATGTGTCCAGTCAATACTTTGTAGACCTCAAATCAAAAAATTTTAGCCCTTTAAATGCAGATCTAAGCTAAAAAAAAACAAAACAAAAAAATAAATAAAAAACAAAACAAACAAATAAATTAAAAAAAAACAAACAAACAAATAAAAGAAAAAACAAAAAAAACAAAAAACAAAAAACAAATAAAAACAAACAAAAAGAAAACAAACAGAAAAAACAAACAGAAAAACAGATAAAAACAGATAAAGACAAATTAAAACAGATAAGAGCAAATAAAGACAAATAAAAACAGATAAGAACAAATAAAGATAAACAAGCAAGAAAAAAACAAAGAAAGACAAATATGGACAAATAATGACAAATAAAGACAGATAAAGACAAATAAAGACAGATAAAAAAAACAAATAAAAAAAAACAAAAACAAAAACAGCCAACTTACATTGAGAGAAATAAAAATACAAAGATTGTGTTTACCAAATCAAAGTGGGAGAGCTCAGGTTGAGCCAATTTTGTGTGTTTCTTTTGCTGTAAAATGGTGACAGTACAGAGAAGGTGGGTGAGTGATACAAATGTACAAAGTTACAATACTAAAAGTATTGAAATGTTATTATAAAGTGAGCAAATAGTATTTAGACCCATTTAGAGAGCAAGCATTGAAATTGGAGGCTCCTAATGTCTCAACAGCTCCCTAATAGGTGGGGCATGTGATTTTCACAACTTAATGCACATTGGCTTTGTGAAAGCTGCACTTTAACCTGAACAATGAGCCAACTGATGTTAAGAGAAATAAAAATACAAAGATTGTATTTACCTCTGAGAGTTGCAGCTCAGTTATGCAACTAGCAGAGAGGAATCCAAAGTTATATTAAGAATGATAAAATAATTGACAATACAATGGTAACTAATTATTTGACAGAGGAAAATTCAAAGAAAATAAGTCTAAGGATCTTTGCTGCCTGATGTAGTGCATCAGCAGGTGGCAAAAGCATGAAAACAACTGTATAGATGACAAGAATTAACCTTGATCTTAAATAATGCTTGAACAAGAAGTGCAAAAAGTTTTGGAGGTTTCTCAAGAAAGAAATGACCTCTTGTAATAATGCTTAAAAGTGTGCTAAGTGAAGTCAGAGTAGACAGTCACTAGGTGGTTAGAATAACATCAGGCTTGCTAGGTGAGAGAAAACCAAGCGAGATCCCAGCAGACAAAGTTAGTGAAGGTAGTGGTAAAGGATAGTGTCAGGTTCCGCTGACTACAGGGGCTCAGTCCACTGAGTGAGTACCTTACATGGTGATCACTGTGTCCACAGACACAGAGTACCAGTAGGAGTGCAAAGCATAGGAGATCAAAGTGGGGCAAAAGAGGTAAGTAGGAGATCACCGGTAACACCAGAATAGGGGGCAAGTGCTGGGGAGGGTGGAGGACAAGTGCTGGAGGTAGGCGTGAGTCCTGGGAAGACAGGAGAGCAGAATGAGCGAGCACCAGTGTGTGAGCGAGTCCCAGGGTTCAATGAAGTGATGAGCGTAGAGACTTAGCGAGTCTCAGGGATAGAAGCGGAAGAGTGGAGATTAAACGATCCAAAAGGGGAAAGAGTCAAAATAAAATAAGGGAAGGAGAAACAGAACAAGTTGAGACTGGAGGCACGGAGACAGAAGAGACAAGAGAACTTAGGATTGGCAGAGAGATGAAGAGCAAAGCAGAGTGGAATTAGAGTATGTGTCACGACCCGCTACCGACCCCCGGGACTCAGCCCCGGCCCTGGGACTCCAGCGCTCCCAATACCACCCCCATAGCCGCCCCGGGCCCGGACCGCTACCTGGCCAACTCCCCCGGCCATCACCGCCCATCACCGCCCATCAACGCCACAGCCACCGCCACTCGCGGCACCTCCCGGCCATCACCGCCGTGACTGCCACATCAGCGCCAGGTCTCG
>JAGGAQ010006364.1:0-17712 GCA_017657225.1 Termitomyces sp. T69sscA
ACCCCCGGCACTCGTCCTTCACCCTTCTCGGCACTCGTCTCACTCACCGGCGCTATCGGCGCACCCCCACACACCGCTCCCGCCCCGTTTTGGTCTCCTATGCCTCACGCTCCTCCCGGTGCTCTGCGTTTGTGTACACGGTGATTAGCCATAAGGTGTTTGCCCAGTAGACTGAGCCCCCATGGTCAGCGGAACCTGACAGAAGGTGAAGCAAGGAGAAGTCAGTGTGACCAAAAATAGAAATCCCTTCACAACTTCTATCAGACGTTCATTCAGGACTTCTTCCATTATGTCCACCCCCTACTCAACCTCATGGCAGAGGACACTGCTTGGCACTGAGAGCCTCCAAAGCAAATCACCTTTGACACTCTCAAGTGTGCTGTCACCTCCAAGCTAGTCCTCCTCTTCTCAGATGACAACTCCCTCTTCTATGTAGAGGCAGACAGCTCCAACTTTACCACCAGAGCTGTTCTGTCACACCCATCTTGGGATGATGAAAAGTGGCATCAAATGGCCTTCTGCCAAAACCTTGAATGGTGTAGAGAACAACTACAAGATCCATAACAAGGAAATGCTTACCGTCATTTGAGCCTTTAAAGAATGGTGTCAGGAAACTTCCATTCAACTTCCATTTTTAGCACTTCACTATGCCCTGCCCACCTCCTACACCACTCCCTGGAACCCCCAGGGCTTGCTCTAGACTCCCAGAGATTGCTGGAGGTTGTATCCCTTTTGAAAAACCCCAGAGCTTCCCACACTCCCTGTTCAAGCATTATCCAAAATTAAGGTTAGCTCCAGTCACCTGTACAGTTGTTCTCACACCTCTACCACCTGCTAATGCGCAACATCAAGGAGTGGAGATCCTTAAACTTGTTCTCTTTGGATTACCCTCTGCTAGGTGATTGATCTATGCAACTACACTGCACCTACCACTACCCATCAAGGAGATTCGGGCCAGCTAGACCACCTCTCAGTGGTTAGCCCAGGTATTTGCTACCAACTCCTTGAGGATGTATTGTCTAAGGCATCCTTTGACTCACTCCTGGAGTGCAAACAGTGGGTCCATGCCATTGAACTGATGCTAGACTCCAAACCCTCTAGCTGTAATGTGTATCTGTCAGCACCTAAGGAACAGGATGAGCTTGAAGCCTTCCTTCAGAAGAACCTGGACTCTGGTCACATCTGCCCTTCTAAGTCACCAATGGCCTCTCCAGTCTTCATTGGAAAGGAGGATGGCTCTCTCCAGCTGGTCCAGGACTACCAGATTCCTGACACTATAATGCTGAAGAATTGCTACCCCCTCCCCCTCATCTCCAAGCTCATCAATAACCTCTGGGGGGCCCGGTACTTCACCAAACTGGATGGTTTAAACCGCCTGTCATGTTCTTGTGACTCACCAATAGCCCGGCCACCTTAATGACATCTACACCAAAACACCTGAGGAGCACTGTCAGGTCATGCACATTGTCTTGGAATACCTTTCCCAGCACCAGCTCTACCTCAAACCAGAGAAGTGCAAGTTTGAGCAGACCCAGATCAAGTATTTGGGGCTGATCATCTTGCATGCTTGTACTGCCTCATCTGGAAACTCTGGGTGATAAAAGGCATAGAACTCCCCTCCCAGCTCTTCCTTTGGGGCCCTGCCACTGCTCTGGTCATCCTTGTAGGATCCCTGGACCATCCTTGGAGCCTTGGCACCATGACTTGTCACTGGAGCACAGATCTATAGCCCAGAGCTCACCTACTACTACCAGTATATAAGTTGTAGTGTAACACTTGGTACAGTAGTCTTGACATTGCTGTACTTTCTGTTTTTGTTCATGTTCATGTCTCCAGTCCTGATTCTCTTAGTTTTGACTTCATCTATTTTATCTCATATCATTTGTCTTGCCTTGTCTCTTGAATCTGCAGGGTGTGGAGCCAGATGTCATGACTTGTCAAATCACCTTCAGTTCATACTTATGGCCTTGAGACTTCATCAACCACCTTGTCAGGGGACCTCCATTTCATTCTATATTAACCTCCATTTTGCTCCATCCTTTCACCCTTTGCTCTGCCCCTTTGTGCTGCTCCCTGAGAAGCCCTTAGCCTACTCTAGACCTCCAGAGCATTGAGAACTTGCCATTTGGTATTGTTGAAGGTTAGAGTTAGCTCTGATCCTCTTATACAGTTGTTTTCACAACTGCACCATCTGCTGATGTGCCAAACTGGGCAGCAGGGGATCTTTAAACTTGTTCTTTTTCTCCTCTGCCAGGTGAATACTTACTATTGTAATCTTGTTATTATTTCTAATATAATCTTTGGATTCCCCCCTGCCAGTTGTTTGATTGTGCCACAACTCCTGGAGATTGCCCTTACACACTCTGCCTTGCCTCAGCCACAGGACATGTGCCAACCAGTCTGCCCCACCCATGGCCATTGCTACCTCCAGTTATTACATCTGGCATGAGCAATGTGTTGTCTGATGCTCTTGTTGTTTGCCATAACACCTGAAGACTCCAGTGAACAAAGTGAATTTGTGGAGCAAAATGGTGGAGGAGCAGAGCAAAATGCAAGTCAAAGAAGAGCAAATAGGAGTCCTCTAACAATGGTGTATGATATGAGGGAATGATGCATGAAGTGATGTGGTGGGGTGATGCATGGGAAATGCATGAGAAATGCATGGCATGATGTAGTGATACACCCTCCCTGTTGGTTGGAGCCTCATACTTTTTGTTTACATTAACAAGCCAAGGAGTCCAATTTCCAATGGCAAGATCAACCAACCTCTCTGTTTGCATTGGTGTCATGGTATCATTGTAAGTGAACCACCAATGTCATCTTGTGAACAGTCATTCACTATAACTACCATGGCCAAGCACTATGATATACAAAATTCATTGATTATTGCTACATCTACTGCTTCATACATGTAGACTGCACCACAGTCTAAAAAGGGGGCATGTAAGTTAGATCTATTTGACTTTCTGTATATAAAGACACCTTTGCTACCTTATGTGAAGTAGCTTTTTGTTACCTTATCATAATACTGGAATTGAAGATAAATCTAGTTTTATAATGTGACTTGAGGTTTTCCTAGACATTGTTTCAACTAGATAAAGCAAGACAAACTCAAAACAATAATACTATCAGGAGCAATAGATATGCTTAAAATCAGGTGTGAGTGGATCATAACAAAGATGCTGACCTTGAAAAGAAACTCATTGAGAAGATGATAGTAGACAATTGAAGATGGACTGTCTGGCCACTGATCACGAGAGACTCCGGGAAAAGCCAATAGAACTAGTGTAGTCCCATGACCTTCTGACTGTAGGGTAAGGGTTCGATTCTCACTCTCAAATGTAATTCTCAGCAGCAGTGATTGAGTGCTCGGCACATCGACTATCTCTGATGAAAAGACAGCATTTTATATTATAGCATGTCTAGAAATACATCTGAACCAATATCAAAGGGTACATAATAAATGGCCTACACGGTTTCGTTCTGGAAGCCCATCAGAACTTGTTTTTCATAATCAAGAGTAAATCAGAAGTCCTTCACGAACCTTTTTCTCTACGGTGACATACAATGAGGATGACTATAATGGAACAGAAATCGTACCAGGAATCTATATGGAACAGATATCACGAACCGGTTTGTCACGTTGAGTTTCACTGTTATTAATCTGTTGGAGAACAATAGTACTGTTGCCGGAAACATTGTTGGCATGAATCGATCCTCTCACAAAATTGCGAGAGTTCAAGTTCGCTAATAGAGTGCTGAAGTAGATCGAACCAAGTGGATAATCAAACATCACAAAGTGGAGGCCTGTCGGAAATACCACAACCTGCAAGACAGACAATGAGGCAAACAAGACTTGATCAGAAAGATTAGTAAGGAAATTCACCAAGGCGAGCATAATAATAGAAAGAATAGCTGTGAATGATCCACTACTAACTATGACAATCATCAAACGCGAGATCATGCGTTTGGTTCTGCAAAAGTGGAATCTTGGTCTTAAGACAACTGCTGAATGTGAAGTCTAACGTAAATACCTGGCAAAATGACCCTTTTTTCGAATGAGATACACCATAGCAACTGCTATGCAAACGTCCACAACCGCAGAGAGTGCACGAATAGTGATATTGATATCCTGAAGACCATTGTCAGTCAATAAGTAACGCAAGGTATAACATTACAGACAACTTGACGCTTTTGTCCTAGAACAGCTAATGGTTGTCCGTATCTGAAGCAAAAGTAAGTGTGATATGAAGGGAATTATTATGGTATTACATGTATACGACGTATACTAAGTTAGGGTCAGTAAAGGACAAACGAGGAAGAGTTTACAACACGGCATACCAATCATGAACACTATGTGACGATTCAGGCATGAATAACGGAACACATAAACATGTGAAGCTGACCTATCTGTGCTATAGCTAGGAATGTCTAGTTGATGATGTCAGTTTTCGTGCTTTCGTGGGAAATTTCGACTTACTAGCAAGGCGATCACTGCTAAAATCGATTTTGACTTCATCCCGCGAAGCATGGTCATTGACACTATGAATAATGATTGGCTATATATCAATACTCAGTAAGGAAATCAATCTTCACCCACATTTATAAATACGGTGAATGAAGTAAAGTTGAACAGTCAAAGTCATAATAAACTATGGTTTCAATCAGATTAGGGATTTGTCTTTGTAACAATTGACTTGCCTCAACCCATATGTGGTGCACCAGTTCCCTAAAAGTGGCGTTGAATGGGCCGCCTATGCCAGTCCCAAAACCGAAATACTTACGGCTCGGTTTGACCGAGGTTTGCGATCCTTCCATATTGAAGAATCAATACCGGCCAGCCTTTTGACCCCATCAGCGGGAGATCTGCGTAAGTCAATATGGCTACTAACCCGATTTGAGGATCAAAATCTCATTGACTGTGTCAAGGACCCTAGATATCCTGAGTGCTATGATGATGTCGGCGACAGAAATTCAACATACCAAAGGGAGGCAAGCTAGTCCATTTTAAATTGGATAAGAAATACAAGTACTAAAGCAAATGAGTGACATACCATAGTCTTGAGTATTGCTGAATCACCTTCAGAACTTGGTCATAATCAGTCAATCAGGGATATTCTCGACGCTTGAGGACACACTTCATGTAGAATATGAACCTAGTAGTGACAGTTAGCCTAATTTTACAACAAGCAGGATGGCGCACAGTTGAAGACATGATACGCCCCATGCAGCGCTTGACAGGAAGGATCCAATGAGAATATAACCATAGGAGTCCTGTATGTTGACGATGAAGGGATTATCGGCTATCGTGGCATTGGTTTGGCTGGCCATTTCGAATGGTAGGACACATTTGTTTATGGATGATTTATATGTGAATATGAAGGGCCCGGAATAGCGGCGTCGTGATATATCACTCCTTTCGAGAGAAGACAGCAGATCTGAAACGTGAACATGATAGAGCTGATGTAGAAATCTTTTGTCTGTAAGCTGCCCATCTGATCCGTCATTTCTCACATACTGTCATGTGTCGGGAAGAGAAATCATCGTCTTGGTTCCCATCTGAAGTTGATCTGCAAAATCGCCCTCTATTGCTCATCGTCGCTGGTCAGCCGGTCGCTGCTGGCTTTAATGATGTTTTGTAGATCTTCCAAGCAGCTCAAGAATAGTAGGGTCACTTTACGTACTGAGAGTTGACCAGGAAATCTATAGCCAACCTTCGGCATACTCAGACGCCACCCATCTCGGCACCTACCGTATCGTTTGCCGCTGCGTCTTCCCGTTGTCTGCTTACCAATAGTGATTACACCATTGCAATCCATCGTTTTGCCTTGCTTCGCGACTGGAATGGCCGATTCAATAAAGACAGAAATAAAGCAATCTCACGCTCCTTCAGACAACGTCGGAATATTGATTATCATGTGGAACAGTGTCAGGATAGGACATCACTTTGCCGTTTTTGTTCTCATGGGAGTCATAACTTGGGGAAGTGGCAAATGCCGTACCGGCATGACATGTACTTGGGTGTTCATCAGAAAACTTCAAAAGTGTGATAAGTAGATGCATCTACTCGCCATACTTGCCATTATAGATCATGAATTGCAGGAGTCTGTAATATCATACAAATGATTAAAATAAGATGATCATTTTGCGGTAGGCGGCAGGTCGTGACATTCACCACTCTTCAATTCTATTGATTTATACCATGCATGTCGATGACATGCCTGAAACAGTCCATGCTATTCATGTAGAGTTCACCCCTCTTCTATTTGAGATACAGACTAGCCTTCCTCAGTTATTCAAATATGACTTGTAGATGCTGTTTATGCTCCCCTATGGTGTCTGAGAGAATGAATAAATTGTCTAAGTAGACATGCATAAATTGCCTATCTGCATTATATTGCTAACAAAGGTCCCCATTAGGGATGCAAACAGTGTCTTGGGTATGTCCTCTTTGCAAATGTGAACTTGCTTGTATGCATCTGTCAGGTCAATCTTTGACCTGTACTACACCTTTGCAACATCCTCCTAGATGACTTTGTGGTTGGGAAGTGGAGCAATGTCCTTGATAGTGTTATCATTGCACTGTCACACATTAAGGGCCATCTGCAGAGTCCCATCCTTCTTGAAAATACACAAGAAAGGTGCAGTCTGCACCATTGGTTATGGTTCCCACCACTTTGCATTGATACAGCAATCTGCTCTTTTCCTCATCTGGTCCTGAAGTGCTCATGGGCAGTGAGACAAGTGGTATTTATACTACTTGCTATCATTTGTGAGATTGATTTTGTGAATGACTTCCCTCAACGGAGAAAGGTCTTCCTTAGTTTTGTTAATAATGTCCACATACTCATGCCGCCACTGTCGGCACAATTGTATGGCCTCCTCTGTGAGGCTTTGGGCCTTAGTCTTGCCCTTGTCCACACATTGTTGACACAGTTAAACCTTGGCTTCAAATGTGTCTTGTAGTGCTAGCAAGTGTGCTTCACTTGACTACAGGCTTTGACAATTGACCTTGTTGTGTAAACAAGTGCATGCCCATTGCTTTCAGCAATACACCATTAAAATTAAATTCCAATGTTTCTGAGATCTTGTCTAGGTTGTTAATTGACTTCTCCTTGAGTTGGGATAGATCCAGCATACAAATACACTAACACATAAAGTCATCAATATTGCCAGCAAATCAGCCAGTAGACTAGGCATAAGTGCCATGTCCTCTTCCACCCCATTCACCATCACTACCTTGCAATCCTTTAGTTAGTCAATCCTTGTGACACTTTTTCATCAAACAATACTATTGTAACCAATTCTAAGTGTCTTTCAAGACTACTTCCTCTGCACTCATGGGCACTCTATTTACCATAACCACATTGTTTACAATGTCTAGCATAACTTACTTACACATAAAAGGTGTTCCAGTGATCATGTTGTAGCAATCAAAGTTTGCTATATCCATGTATTCTTTGGTTGTCATTCTCAACCTCTCAACATCTTGACTCCGATTTCCATGCCAAACCGTACCATCAGGCAACTACTCACTGATTCAGCTGATGTGATGAAGGCAGCCTGGGAGGGGGATGCATGCACCACTCTCCTCTGGGGCCAACTCTGGTGCCGGTTCATCTGGTGATGGAGCTCTGGCAGCATCATAAGCTGCCATTGGTCGTGGGCCACCTTGTACAGGAGGCAATCTGTTCATCATCTAGGTGGCCCTCAGCAAGGTTGTCAATAAGCTCCATTAAGGTGGGGTGCAGGCAATCTTGAAACATGAGACACAGCTGCTGTCAGGTTGATACCTTACGTGGTGTGCATGGTGTCCACAGACACAGCATACTGGCAAAAGCGCAAAGCATAGGAGACCTAAGCAGGGCCAGAGGCGTGAGTTAGGGGTTGCTAGTAATGCCGGGATGGAGGGTGAGTGCAGGTGAGGGGTGGAGAAGGAGTGCCAGGGGTAGGCATGAGTCTCAGAGAGGCAAGAGAATGCAAAGAGCGAGCACCAGTGCATGAGCGAGTCCTGGGGATTAACAAGCAAAGAGTTGGGCCAGCATGGGGACTTAGCGAGTCCTGGAGATGGAAGCAAGAGAAGCAGAGATCAAGTAAGCCAAAAGGGGAAAGAGTCAAGATAAGATAAAGGGAAGTGGAAATAGAACGAGTCAAGCCTTGAGGCAGGAGACAAAAGAGACAAGGAGAACTTAGAGGTCAAGAAAGAGAGAGAGAGAGTAAAGCAGAGATGGAATTAGAGTAGGAGACAAGTAGAGATGACCTATAGGAGGAGATATGAGACAAATACAATGTAAAATGAAAACAGAGTCAAAAAACAGAGACCAGAACGCATGAGACTACAAGACAGAGACAAAACATGGAGAAACAATATGAGAGGTACAGCAATATCAAGACTAGAGTACTACTTGCTACTCTATGACTTATATACTGTGTGGTAAGTAAGCTCCAGAGCTCAGGCCTGGGTCCTGGTGGCAAGTTGCAGCACTGGGGCTCAGAGTGAGACCTGGGGATTGCCAAAGGTGGCGGTGGAGATTGAGACATGTCATGCAGTGTGGAAGGTCTTGCTCTGGGAATGCAAAGGCACACAGCGGCGAGGCAGTGAGGAGGTCAGCAGAAGCAAGGCATGGCATGCAGAAGTCAGGTTGGTGGCAATACATGATTGTGACGCATGATGGGGATCTTAGCATGGGCCAGGAGAGCACCAGCGCTGATGTGGCAGCTGCGGTTGAGAAAGTGCCAGGGATAGCTAGGGCCGGTGCTGATGTGGCCGGGCATAAGTCCTGGAGGTCGATAGTGGGTCATGACAGCTGCAGACCATCTGGGTAGGCTGCTTGCTTGACCAATGCCTGGAAGAAGTCAATGTACTCATTCAACGTCTGCTTTTCCTGCCTGTACTGTTCTCTGTTGCATAGTGCTAGTGCAGCGGACTTGGCAGGATTGATTAGGAAAAACTCTGCCCAAAAATCCTTCTCAAAGGTGGCCCAGTCTGTAAAGCTTCCAACACCTTTGGAATGTCAGAGCACACACAGCATGTAAGTGGAGGCCTGTTGAGCCTTTGTGTAGGGCAGCACTCAAGTTATCTTCAATGCATCAGAGTCAAAGGCATCTTTGCTGAGGTGAATGTAGGTGAGGCAGGATTGGAGGAAATGCTCCCTGGAGGTGTGGTCACTGTTGTACGTGTCCAGGAGTGCCAGACATGGTATCTGTGCCTGGAGACCTGCTGAGACCCCCAGGGCTACTGCTGAGACTGCTGGAGCCGCTGGAGAGAGGGCTCTGCCACCAGAGGTGGTGCAGTGCAAGGGGGTAGGCACTCTGGTAGTGCTCAAAGGGACTGGGAAATGTGATCGGTGAAAGAAGCTTAGGTCATTTGCACCTGCATCTTTGAGTGTAGCAGGTGAGTCCAGGCCTCATCCTGAGGAGCTAGGGCATCCAGAGGAGTGTCTAGACTGGCAAGCTGAGACATAGAGTTATACAGGTGTTTAAGCCTGGTGGAGAAGTGACAAATAGGGGCCTAGAGAGTCCCAGCAGGCTATGAGGGGCTTCCAGACCAGAGTTAGTAGACTTTTTCTGCTGTAAGGGCAACCTCCAAGAGTTGCAGCTCAATCACACAACTAGCAGAGGGAAATCTGAAGTTATATTAGGCATGATGATCAAGGATACAATAGTAACTAATTACCTAGCAGAGGGAAATCTGAAGAGAACAAGTCTAACAATTCCCCGCTGCTCAGTGTGGCACATCAGTGGGTGGCAGATGCACGAGAACAACTGTACAGGTGACTGGAGCTAACCTTAACCTTTGATAGCATTTGAACAAGGGGTGCAGGAAGTCCAGGGCTTTTCTAAAAAGGAAAAGACCTCCAAAGATCTCCAGAGGTCTAGAGCGAGTCTTGAAGGTGTAGAGCAAGCTCTGGGGGTCTCAGGGAGTGGCGTAAGAAGTGGGTTGGGGCATTGTGATGTGCCAAAAATGGAAGTCAACTGGAAATCCCCTGACACTGAGTGTGAAATGACCACTTAAAGCTGCCTAGGATCTAAACATGAAGATACTGCTGCTATGGCCTATTCTTATACCTCTGATCAGTAAGTCACATATATAATCTAGGCTAGTATCACTCACAATGGTAATGCAACATGTCAAGCCTCTGCTATTTCTTTCACTGGTTGTGGAGCCCATGGCATACTCTTTATATGGCCCAGATAGCAATACAATGTTTGTCAAAAGGGGGGTGTTAAGGGAGATGAACTGAAAGAGGACAACATGGACTTTGGAAGAAGCTTTTTCTTTTTATTTGATGTGGAGACTTCTTGATGACTATCAGATTTTGACTTTGACTCTCACAACAAAGCTGTACCAACACAATCCACATCTCCAGGGTCTCAATTGCTGAAGAGGGATTGATGTCACAACTTGCCTACCTACCTCTGGCAGCCCCTCAGCCATCACTGCCTATCACCACTACATCACCACTGACCTCAGCAATCTCCAGCACTTCCCAGGCCTACTTCTTGTCCATCAGCAGCTTCCATCACACATCACAACCCCATGCATCGCTCATCATTCCATGCATCATTTCTCTGTCTGCAGCCTGTGCATTATTTTATCACAACCATGCATTGTTCCATCATACTCTGCACCAACTGTGCACTTTGTGACCCCACCACCTTTCTATAAACCTCCTTTGCAATGCCCGTCTTTCTTTGGGAGCTTCCTTTGCACTGCACAATCACAGCTAGCACTCACCAGCCTTGCATGATGTCTGAAATATGCCTGGAGCTCTAACACTGTAACTTGGCCCTATTGGCGAGTCCTTACTAGGTGGATGCAATGTGCTACATGCACAACAAGTCGCTAAGATAAGCACTGAGCATGAAAGACCAAGGAACAGGGCTGAGAAAGCAACAAGACTAGGTACAAGGAGCGCAGACAATGAGAGATGAAGTGAGTAGAGATGATAAGAAGTGAGACAATATGAGACAAAGCACAAAAATGGAGCATGAGACAAACAAGACACAACTGTAATGAGATAGAGACAACAGGAAAGCAAACTATAAGTAAAACATGGGAAATATCAAGACTACCATACCAAGTGCTACTCTATGACTTATATACTGACAGTAGATAAGCTCCATTCTGCAGGTACTAGTCCCAGTGATGAGTTACAGTGCCAAGGTTCCAGGCATGGTCCAGAGATTGTCTCAGGCTGGCAGATGTTGAGCATGATCAAGCAGCAGAAAGGAGTCTCTCAAAGGAAGAGAGGTGTTGCTTTGACAGTGCAAGTGGAGGAGATTTGTGGAAGGGTGGCAGGGCAACAAATCATGTGGTTGATGTGGAGTGTGTTGCAATGATGGGCAGACTGCAGGCAGAGGAATGATGGATACGTGATGTGTGGGTTGTGATGTCTGATGGGAGCTGGTGCACATGTTTACCTTCACGTTAAGTTACAAATTCAGAGTCTTCTGATCTTGAAACCTCAGTCTTACAACCTAAATATATTATATTCTGTCCATTTGTTGTGTCATAGGTTATAGGAGATATCTGACATTCACCTCTAAGGTTGGTGGCATGGGGACGACAGCTATTGTACTCATGCACCATCAACACAACTCCATTAGTTCGAGGCTATCGACATGGAGAACAGAGAGTGAGAGCGGCAGGGTCGTGGTTTTGCAGTGTAATGGTCGTGACCAGTCATCGGCACTATCTCTCATATGATATCTTACTTATCGTGTCATTCTCCGGCAATACCAAAGCGTGCGTACTCGCGTTTGATACAGTAGTTATTGCAGGATCCAGGTCGTACAACCAGTTCACTTGGGCCACCTGAGAACTCTATGTGACGACACAAAGTCAGGAAGAAAGACGCGTGATGTAACGTGGATCCGATGGACTGGCACTGCGAGTGCAGTGTGAGACTATGGTGAAATGGGTGCAAAAATCAACTTTGGTTTGACGAAACAATGTAAATAACAAGGATACTGAAATGACGGTAATCTAGTCCTTGCACGATCAACCCCAAGCAACTTCCATCAAATCATGCCACGTGTCATGCTGGCAGCGGCCCATAGTGGTGGGAACCAACAGTTTCAAATTGGTGATGCCGGGAATAAAGGAAATGAGAAATCTGCGAGCATGTGAAACATCCACACGCCAGATAAAGCAACCCCCACAGAATGTCACCTCACTAGTACGAGTCCCACTATGGTAGAATCCAAGGAATGTCGAAACGAGACCTATTTCTTGAGGGTATGTGGATCAAATGGTTCGTCGCCAAGACAGTTGACTTACCATTGCCATGAAGGATCACAACATCGATGGGTCCGAATGGGAGAGGTAAGAGCTTACTATTGCGGTCTGTGCTCTTCGCTCCAGTATTAAGGGTGGTTACAAGATTGGATGAGCTTCATATGGGGATACAGGCCTATTTGAAAGGCGCATTGGCCTTCACGGATATCAAAGATCCCAAAGCGATATTGGATGTCGGGTGAGCTTTCTTGCTATCAAAGTGAGATGAGAACGGCTGCTCAAAAATTGTAGTGCAGGCTCCGGCGCATGGTGTGGTCTACATTATGGTCATTTCCCAGAATCGTCTCATTTGATTATCAGGGCAATACAAGCGGCACAACAATATCCTGAAGCCACCGTGATTGCAGCAGACCTCTCTCCCTTGCCCACCCGGTAAGGTGTATATTGGTAGGCGTGGATGCATTCCAGCTGAATAGATGATAATGTATGATAGTCCCCTCCCACACAATCTAGCATACCAAGCTTTGGACGTGTTGCAGCCATATCCATGGGGAGCTAACACCTTCGATATCATTCACATGCGTCTCCTTTTATTTCATGTACATCAATCTTTTCATCCATCCATGACTTACTCAAGCTCTTGAATCACTAGATTCCGCACCGAGAGATAGACAGTATTTTGAAGCGTACGATCAACCTGCTGAAGCCTAATGGCTGGTTACTCATTGAGGACTCTGGTCGACACACGGGCCACGAAAACAGTCCCGGACCTGCGCAGTCCATTGTGGAAAGTATGTTCATCCAGATGCTACACGCCAAAGGTCTCGATCCACTTCTAAGCGAGGGGCTCTCGAAATTATTGAAAGAAACAGGAGCCTTTTCAGAAGTGAATGTCAAGTGCGAACACCTTGTCCTTTCGACGGACCAAGCAGCCATTGGTGCGTCAATAAGCCTTCATTGTGTCGCGATGTCACGTTAAATTCACAGGTCATGATGGCGGAACACGTGAATTCTCGAATGCATTGAGGCACACTATTGAAAAGATAGTTCGGTGTAGCGTTGGAGATTTAGAATCAGCTGGTCTGACAGAACAGCTGCAAAAGGCCTGGATATGTGAAAGGCAAGACCTGCGCTTCAAAACCTTCCATGATTTCTGGTTCTTTTGGTCATGCAAACGGGCAGACTAGCCAATGGTTTGACAACTTACCTATTGTTGAAGGAGGACAGGTCGTTACGGCACTGATGTATTCTAGTGGAATGACAATATATATATAAGGAACTAAGTTCGAGGTCAAAAAGATATTTATTGAAATTAGATCTTAACATACCGAAGTTCTTCAATAGCCTATAGTATGAGACACTGAATAAATGACTCGTAGCAACCAAGCTCCTCAAGAAGGCTCTATAGCCGGTCCCACGCCCGGTTCATTTATCCTGACCCCCAACATTACAGGTATTTGGTCGAGGGACGATAAAGGTAGCGCGGGTCAGAAAGGAGTATGAATATAAGTGGGAAAATGATTCTTCAAATATGGATGTCGATGTAATAAGGATAGAAAGAGTCTGTGTCTCGCTGGGTCATGAAGTGTTGGGATTTAATACACAATGATCTTGGAGGTAGGAGACTGTATTTACACCACTACATTGCATGCCCCACCATTACCAACAGAGATTTGGCAACCACCTCCCAGAGACTGGCCCAGGCCTTTGCTGCAAACTCTTAGTCCCAGGCCTTTTGCAATGCAGTGTCATAGTACATCCATAACTTTGATGGTGTTGCTGGGGCTGGAGGGGGATTCTGTATTGTATGTTGATACAACGGTAACACAAGAAAAAAACAAACAATAAAGGCTGAAAATTTGTAAGCCTTAGCACATCAAAAACTGTAGATGTGAACATACCTCATAAAACGACCAGAGAACCCACACCAATACAAGTGGCTGTGCCCACATCAACATGTCAATGAAGTCAAAAGATGAGTTTTGATGGCAAGGGAATTGTTGGGTGATGAGATCAGTTCTCAACTTGTTCTGTTTCCCCTTCCATCTCTCATCTCGACTCTTTCCCCTTTCGGCTTGCTTAGACCTCTGCACCCCTTGCCCTTGACCCCAGAGCTTGCTCACACAACTGGCACTCATTTCAACTCTCCCCTTGCATTCCTGAGACTTGTGCTTACTCTGGCACCCATCCTCCAACACCTTCCTCATTCCTGGCACTCACATTCTTGCCCTGGCATGACTGGTGATCACTTGCTCAACTGCCACTCGCATCTCCAGCTCCACCCCAGTCTCATATGCTCCACACTCTCAACAGTACCATTGCATTTATGGACATTGTGTACACCATGTAAGGATTTGCCCAGTGGACTGAGCCCCTGTGGTCAGCAGAACTTGACACATGCATATTGACAAAGATATAAATGGGAGCTGATTTGAGGGACCCAGGCCCAAGCAATCAAGTTGCCATGGCTTGGGGTCCCCAGGGAGTGGACTACTTAGGCCTAGGAGCAATTGCATTGGCTTCAGGGAGTCATTGCAATATATTAGTATTAATTTGAATTCATTTGGTTTCTATTGGATGTGGTTTGAATATGAACATCTTAGAATTGGATAAACTTTTATATTTTGTGATCAAAAATGTGCATGCATGCAACTGAGCCCAACACAACTTTGTGAAAAGGCTAATCATAAATCTAATCAGATTATCTTTTCAATAAGGTTAACTTAATCCAATTTTGCATCAATGTCTGGAGGAGTACCTACAAGTTTGGTCTCAGAGTCACCAATATTGAGAATTTGTATTCATGCAAGCTGGTTAGCATCAAGTAATTGAGGCATACTCTCTCTCCATTGCTGACTGAAAAGGGTGCACATGTTGATGCAAAATGAGATTTATTTTAATCTTAGTCGATAAGATTATCTGAGTAGATTACAATAAATCTATTTGCTTAAGTTGCATCAGGCTTGGTTAACTGCGTGCACACCTTTTAAAATCAATGAAATAATATAGTTTATTGGTTTTGAAGTGGTCATTAATTCATACTAAAGTGGAATGTAATCAAACCCAGTCTAGTTCCCAAATAAACCTAATATATTCCCAAGAAGACTAACTACTGCTCCTGAGCCTAAGAATCCGCTTGCTGGGGATCCCATGCCATGGCAGCTAGTTGCTTCCCCGACATCCCCAGTAACCTTCTTATATATACCTTCTGGTGATGTGCATGGACCAGGCATGGTTCATGTGATTCTGCCACTTTCCTTGCATACCCAGGGTGCCGCCACCGCCTTGGCGTGTCCAGACCCTCCTGGGAGGAATGGTTTAGCCTCATTCTGGCAAAAACTATCCCTCCGGCCTGGTTCCAGTCTTCCAGCCCTTCATCCTTCCATCTCCGCAGTTGTTAGGCATTGGGAATGTTGTTGCGCAGGAGTAGGGCCCATGCATGAGGACAAGGAATGAAAGGGTTGAGGGAAGAGGTGCATTGAGCTGATATTGTCAAAGGTTTGATGGACTGAGTGATTGGATGATTGAATGATGTGATTGGTGATGGCTAACATCTAATTAGCACAGCCACCTTCTGCAAATCAGTGGTTGGCCATCAAGATCTGATCATCAGATTGCACAGCCACCCCTCTGGAAATCAGCAGCTCATCACTTGGTGATGGCAGGCCTGGCATGGCTTGTCCATTGCTCTCATGGTGTGTTATTAGTCTTTTTGGTATGTCCCTTGCCTATGGTTTTTGGCTTACCCTGGCAACTTACAGTTTTCAGTTGTTTTTCCAGGTTAGGACTTTTCTCATTCTTTTTACTCTTTTTCGGTCATTTTACTTTAAGACAGCCATATCAATGTTGTTCTCCTTCAAGGTTGGTGCATTGAGTGAGGGGTTTCCAGTGGTGTCCTTGGCAGCCAACAGCTGCAAAAGGAGCTCTTCATGCTTTGCTTGCATCAACATCTTGTATTCACAAAGTATTTAGTCAAAATCAACCATTTAGTCTGATTCAACTACTGTGTGATACATGCAAGATTGTTCTACTTGTAACAATTCTTACATATTCTGAAATATCTGCTATCAGCTAAAGACTTTCACCTCTTTGTTGCCACTTGGGGCAACCAGCAACACTTCTTGACTTCTCTGGTGCCACATTGACAAAATTTCTCATGACTGGCTCAGGTGATAAAAAATTGATGTTATCTGATACAGGTGACCCACCTGTTGCTTATCTGAGAATGCCCATAGCATCAATATATCAGCCTCTGCCAAGACATGATGATAAGGATTCTTGCAATGCTAGCAAGAGCTATGGAATGCCTGGTGGTTCATCTGTATTGTGGATGATGTCTATAATTAACCATGGTTTAAAACCAGGAAATGGTCTGCAGCTCTAGGATCTAGTATGCCAGCAAGTCAAGTGGCCTTGCTACTCTATCTGATTTTTCCTGCAGATTCAGATTTCAATGATGGATGGTGGAGTGAGTTCACTTGGTACCTGGACATGGCAAAGGGCAATGCATTGGCACATACTATGCTCTGTAGTTGTATCACATTGGGTAGAAATTATCAAAGAGCTCATTTTACTCAGAACCATCATTGATAATGATGAACTGAGACTCAATAGAGTGTGCAGTACAACAGACAGGAACTGGAGCCAGCATGACAGTGGAAGGACAGGCAGCTCAACTGCCTGCATCAGGAAAAGGGAAGGAGAGAAGTGGCCAGAGGGCCTTTTATCACAGATGCAATGGACACACTTAATGCACTGCAGCAAGCAAATGAGTCATGAGAAGACTTCATACAATGGCAGAATGTGGTAGATTGTCAATGCAATACTAGTGGGAGCATTATAATAGCAGCCTGTCATGACCTGCCATCTACCTTCAGTCCCAAGCCCTGGCTTTGGGGCTTGCACCTCCTCAACCAGCTTCAAAGCCCCCCCCCCTCCAGTTTGCTCATATCAATGCAATTTGCATTGACAAAGTCAGGTACTAACAGGTTCACATGTCTGTTGTTAGAAAATGTGAATACACACTCCAATGCCAGTTATTCTAAGACAGAAAAACCTCAAAGTCCCCTCTCAGACATACAGATACCATCTCTGGGTCTGAAGCTACCCTCCTCTGCGCCGGTCAAGCCCCATCAGTGTGGTCCCCCCACTGTAAGGGCGACCTCTGGAGGCTGTGGCTCAGTCACACAGCTGGCAGAGGGAAATCCAAAGTATATTAAAAGTAGGTCACAAATAGCTAGTACGGTACTAACCTGGCAGAGGGAAATCCAAAGAAAACAAGTCTAAGGAGTCACTCTGCCAGACAACAGAAAATAGTCGGCAGTAGGTCACATGACTGGTCACATGTCACATGTCACGCCCACGTGTCACGATTTCTGATGGGACAGTCACAGGTTATGGTCACGTCACGGTCACGTCACGGCCATGGTCACATGATCCGAGCACATGCAGAGGTCATGCACATGCCACAT
>JAGGAQ010006365.1:0-17705 GCA_017657225.1 Termitomyces sp. T69sscA
GCACCCGTCTCACCCACCGGCACTCCCGGCACCCTTCCACGCACCCTTCCCCGCCCCGCTTCGGTCTCCTACGCCTCGCGCTACTCCTGGTGCTCTGTGTTTGTACACAGTGAATAGCCATAAGGTGGATTCGCCCAGTAGACTGAGCCCCCGAGGTCAGCGGAACCTGACACAACAGGCCACAATCTTTTATATAGGAAAATGTCCATCAGCTCTTAGCGACGCCTAGCGGCGCCAGTCGAGCTGTCTGTCATGTCAAAAATGTCCAAAAGTAAGTATGGAACCATCCAAATGTCAATATAGTGGAATGATGCCAGTCACTAGGGAACGACGGCAACGCCGACAAAACTGGTAAAAAGTATGCCAAAGGTGGGCCCCAGGGTTCGAACCTCAGCTCTTGAAGGCAGTGGCCAGTAATCCATAGGGGCGCTAACCACTAGTCCATGTGGTTGTGCCAGGAAAATTGTTAGTACGCCTCTTGACACAACCTAGGTCTTATCAATGGACCGCCTACATGGAGAGCATCTTGGCAAGGGAGAGGGAGGCAGTGTGGGCAGAGCTAATGGGCTTGTGCTTGCAGTACTTGGCATCAGCACGAAGTGTGGAAATGCTATGCAACTATCAGGGACCTCCTCTCCTTGCGTGACCCCAGCCTGCTGTCTGACAACGACTAAGCGCTGACTTCTGTTGGCATTTAGTTTTATAAAATGTTATATAAATTTGAACCGTTTTTGAAAGGAATGTAGTATAATTTGTAAAGTATCCTGTAGAAACAAGGACTTCTTGACACTCCAAATAGTGTGGGGTACAAAGTTAAGTTCGAGTTCAAAGATGGTTTATAACGTAAGGACCAAAGTTCATAGTATAGTAAGTGAAGGAGATTTATAAGTAAGGTAAAGAAGTGACTTAGCAAATGAGTAGGTATTGGCCTTTGGAGAACACTCAGTAAATCATCATGGCAAAAAACCCCTTGGCATGGGTTTGCGCATAGCACTAGGTGCTAAGGCCCTTTAGCGCTGCGACTTGAAAAGTAAATAATAATTGAGAAAATGTCTGTAAGGTATAGTGATCAAAAATGGAAATATAATGTGTAAAGAATGAAATGGCTTAGCACATATTGATAATTGGCGCTTATTTGTTGTCTACTTCTTCTATTGTAGGTAAGTATTCATCGTCTAGCAGGTCTGTTTCTTCAAGTTCTCTTAGCTTGGCAGTGTTCATGTTGAGGGCACTAAGCGGAAAGTCAATATGTTTGCATGCTAAGTAGGGCAGTAAGCAAAAGGTGGCAACAAGTCTATGCAGCACAGTGCCATCAAGCTTGCAAAGGACATAGGCACCTCCTCAGTTTCTGGAGATGACTATCAAGGGGCCAAGGTACTGTGGACACATCTTGTTGTGGGTAGTCTCAATTCTGGAGTTGTGCATAAGGACCAAGGTTCCTCTCTTGAATTCATAGTCCCTGATAGTGGCACTGTGGTCAGTTTCAAACCTTAGCGCTGCCTTGCGCCTGGCACTAAAGACCGTCTTGTATAGGCATGCTAAGTTTTCTTAGCGGCGTTGCAAGTCTATGACTTGTTTGGCGACCAAGTTAGTAGTGGACAGGATGCTGTTAGGCATGGGCTGTAGGTAGGTGGCTTCAACTATGTCAGTGGGTAATAGAGAGTGGGTGTCTATGGCCACATGATAGAGTGAGCATCCCATGCATTTACCAATTGTTACCCTTTCAGACCAAAAGACTGAGTATGTGCCCTTACTCCATTGGCTCTTGTCTCTGTCTACTGCTTTGAAGAGGGCTTGGTGCACATCAAAGTGGGGTTGCTCTACTAGTCTATTAGCATGCTTATTGTAGTCGGAAATGTGTATGTGGTGAATGTTGTGTTTCTTGGCGAGGTATGTTAGCATTTTAATGATGGAGACTCCATCGTCAGTAACTATTTCTCTTAGCACACCCCAGCAGCAGATGACATCTTCAAAAAGCCACTTGGCAATAGTGTCTGTGTTTTCCCGCTAAACATGCAGAACTCTAGCCAGTGGACTAGCAAGCATCTTCCCTGGATGATGTACTTGAAGTGTCCTGACTTGGGCATATGCATGGTGTCTATGTAGATTTTGCTGAATAAAGGTGCGGGCAAAGTGACTGTTGGCAGTATGAGGAGTTGGCATGTCTGCTGTATCTGGCAAAGGTGGCATATTTTAATGTACATGTCAGGTTCCGCTGACCACAGGGGCTCAGTCCACTGGGCGAATATCTTACGTGGTGATTACCATGTCCATAGATGCAGAGCACCAGTAGGGCATGAGGCGGAGGAGGCCAAAGCGGGGCGGAAGAAGTGTGCTGAGGAGGGCCGGTAGCACCGGATGAGTGGGCGAGTGCTGGGGGAGGTGGAGGACGAGTGCCAGGGGGTAGGCACGAGTCCCGGAGATACAAGAGGGTGGAACGAGCAAGCGCCGGTGCACAAGCAAGTCTTGGGGTTCAAAGAGATGATGGGCACAGGGACTTAGCGAGTCCCGGGGATGGAAACAGAGACGTGGGGATTAAGTGAGCCAAAAGGGGAAAGGGTTGAGATAAGATAAGGGGAAAGAGAACAGAACAAGTTGAGATGGGGAACCGGAGACAGAAGAGACAAGAGAACTTAGAGTTGAGAAAGAGAGAAGAAGCAAAGCAGAGTGGAATTAGAGTAAGAGGCGAGTAGAGATGATGCAAGGAGACGATACGAGGTGAGTACAATAAGAAATGAAGCACAGTGGAAATAATGAGACTGGAACATGCGAAAAAATGAGACAGAGATGAAACACAATGAAACAATATGGAAGTTACAATAATATCAAGACTAGAGTACTACTTACTACTCTACAACTTATATACTACACAGTAGGTAGGCCCCAAGGCTCAGGTCTGGGTTCTAGTGGCAGGTCATAGCATTGGGGCTTAGGGGCCATGCAGGACGGAGTGGGGGTTGAGACATGTTGCGTGGCATGGAGGTCTTGTACTGGGAGCATGGAGACGTGCGGCAGTGGTGTGGTGAGGAGGGGAGCGGGAGCGGGGCATGGCGTGCAGAGGTCAGGTCAGCGGTGATGCGTGATTGCAATGCATAATGAGGGGTCTCAGCGTGGGCTGGGAGCAATGGGTGTTGCTGGTGCTGGCGCTGATGTGGCGGCTGTGGGTGGTGTGATAGCCAAGGCCAGCGCTGATGTAGTGGTCATAGCAGTGATGGCCAAGGGGGTGCCGGAAGTGGCGGTGGCTAGTGGCAGTGATGGGCAGTGATGGCTGGGGGCTGCCGAAGGGGTTGGCTGGGTAGCGGTCCAGGCCTAGGGTGGTTGTGGGGGTTGTTTTGGGGAGGGTTGGAGTCCCGGGACCAAGGCTGAGTCCTGGGGGTTGGTAGTGGGTCGTGACAGTACCATGCGATGTCTGCCCATGCTTGAGGCCACCAAAACTTTTCCAGTAAAGTAGCCTGTGTCACATAGAGGCCTCAATGGCCAAGCTCATTGTGCATAGCATGGAAGATATGTAGGCAACCATCCTGCTTGACTACCAGCTTGTGGGTGCCATCCTTGTTGTGGTGCCAAAGGCAATTGTCACTTCAGAAGAAGTCAGTAGCATAGCAAATGAAAGACTTGTACTCATTGTCTGTTAGCTGTGGAGGGTGCTTAAGGTCGTCCATCCATTGGCACAGCAAGTCTAAGCGATGGTCTTCTTTGGTAGCCTTGGCACTCCTGGATACTGCATCGTAGATGAGTTTGCTGCTGTCTTCACACAATGGCTGAGGTTCCTCCACTACCCGCACTGAGGCCTGCTGAGAGTAAGTGTTCAAGTCCTTGGTGTAGAATGTCTCAATGGTAGGGAAGGGAGTTGGTGCGTAGGGTACAATGAGGTGAAGGAGTGTGTTAGCAGGGGTGTCAGGTTTTAACAGTCAGATGGAGAGTTGAATTAAATGAATGAATCCATGGAATCTGTTGATCCAGTTGCTAAAATCTTTGTCATTGATAAGGTCTGGTTCTGGGTCGCCAGGCTGCCATGATCGCCTAGAGAGTCTATCGGGTCAATGGAAAGCACCTTTAATGTGAACCAACTCAAAATGAAACATAAGGATAGCTACCACCCATCAATTCATGCTTGCCAATGGCTGTATGTCCAGGTTCTCGAGCATTCCCTTGATGTATCTGGCATCTACTTCTATGATGAGGTTCCTGACTTCAATTAAGTACATTCTTAGCACTTAGAAAGCTTGAAATAAGCTGTAGAGCTCCAGTTTTGGCTGACTATAACGTGATTCACAGTCATTCAAAGTGATGAATCCAAAGCGGTTGTAGCGCTGTTGCTTGCAGTTGCTGCTAAGGCACTGACAGAGGTAGAATCCAACAGCAATGTAAGAGGTGTCAACAGCAAGAATGACAGGGTTGGTGATGACACATAAAATTGTACCAAGTGGTGTTTGGGTAGGCAGTCACAAGGCAAGTAGTGTTGGGCTCGCTAGTTGAGGTGAGGCAGGCAGACCCAGAAGACAAGTTAGTGGAGAGCAGCGGTAAGGAAGTGGTAAGGTGAAGCTTAGCATAGTCACCAAATGTACAATGCCTGCCACAGTTGCAAGGCATATAAATAACTAGTACACTGGCATATTTCCAGTGGCAAAACAAGAACACCATACAAAAGTGCTCTTGGCATAGAGTAAACTTAATAGAGGTGAAATTGAGCTCTGAAGCCCAAGCATAAGAGGTAAATGGTGAAGGTAGCTTGGAAGACTTGTTATTTGCAGGCTATAAGTACAGTATATATAGTAAAGTGTAAGTGAAGTCGCTGTTGGCGACCCTTGGGTCACCAACATGGGGAACTAGTAAGTAAATAGTAGGCAACAATCTTTTATATAGGAAAGTGTCCATCAGCCTTTAGCGACACCTAGCGGCACCAGTCAGGCTGTCTGTCGTGTCAAAAATGCCAAAAAGTAAATATGGAATTACCAAAATGTCAGCATTGTAAAATGATGGTTACTAGAGTGCGGTGGCAAAGCCGGCAAAACCTCGGGGTCAAGAAAATAAGGTAAATAAATTGAAAAATAATAATGAAAAATATGCCAAATGTATGTCTGGGGTTCAAACCTCAGCTTTTTGAAGGAGTGGCAGGTGATCCTGTCAGGTTCCACTGACCACGGAGGCTCAGTCCACTGGGTGAATACCTTACGTGGTAATCACCGTGTACACAGACACAGAGCACTGGGAGAGCGCAGGGCGTAGGAGACCAAAGCAGGGCGGGGGCAGTATGTGGGGGAGCGCCGGTAGCGCCGGCAAGTGGGGTGAGTGCTGGGGGGGTGGAGGACGAGTCCTGGGGGTTGGCGTGAGTCCTGGGGGCACAAGAAAATGGGACAAGTGAGCACCAGTGAGTGAGTGAGTCCCGGGAATCAAAGAGGTAATGGGCACGGGGACTTAACGAGTCCCAGGGATGGAAACAGAGCCGGGGAAGTTAAGCGGCCAAAAGGGGAAAGAGTTGAGATAAGATAATGAGAGATGGAATAGATTAAGTTGAAGAGAGGAGCCGGGAACGGAAGAACCAAGAGAACTTAGGATAGAGAGGGAAAGGAGAGCAATCAGAATAGATTTAGAGGACGAGGCGAGTAGAGACAAGATAGAGAGACAAAACGAGACGAGTACGATGAGAAAAGAAGCAAGTAGAGATAAAGAGACTGGGGTGCACGAGAAAATGAAACAGAGACAAGAACACGGCAAACAATACAAGGCTACGGTAATATCAAGACTAGAGTACTACTTACTACTCTACGACTTATATACTACGCAGTACATAGAGCCTGGGGCTCAGGCCCAGGTTCCAGTGGCGGGTCGCAGCGCTGGGGCTTGGGGTGAGACCCAGGGGCCATGCGGGATGGGGTGAGGTTAAGACATGTCACGTAGCATGGAGGTTTCGCACTGGAAATGCAGAGACATGCGATGGTGGTGCGGTGAGGAGGAAGCAGGAGCAGGGCGTGGCATGCAGAGGTCGGCGGCAGTGATGCATGATCGTGATGCATGATGGGGGTCTCAGCGTGGGCCGGGGGTGATGGGTGGTGCCGGTGCTGATGTGGCGGCTATAGGCGGTGTGATAGCTGAGACTGGCGCTGATGTGGCGGTGATGACGCCCAAAATTGTATCTTATGGTGTTGGGGTAGGCAATCACAAGGTGGGTAGCATTGGGCTCGCTAGTAGAGGCAAGTCGGGCAGGGTCTCAGAAACAGGTTAGCGGAGGGCAGCGGTAAGGAAAGTAGTGAAGGAGATCTTAGCATAGTCGCCAAAGGTTGAATGCCTGCCGCAGTTGCAAGGCATAAGGATTCCTGGTACACTGGCATAGGTCCAGCAGCGGGACAAGAACACTGTGCAAAAGTGTGCTTGGCGTAGAGTAAACTGGGGATTAACTAAAATGAGCTCTGAAGCTCAAGCGTAAGAGGCGTTGGTGAAGGTAACTTGTTATTTTGCATGCTATGAGTACAGTATATATAGTAAAGTGTAGGCGAGGTCGCCGTTGGCGACCCTTGAGGCGCTAACACGGGGAACTAGTAGGTAAACAACAGGCCACAATCTTTTATATAGAAAACTGCCCATCAGCTCTTAGCGACGCCTAGCGGCATCAGTCAAGCTGTCTGCCATGTCAAAAATGTCAAAAATAAGTATGGAATCGCCCAAATGTCAATATAGTGGAATGATGGCAGTTACTAGGGAACGGCAGCAACGCCGACAAGACTGGTAAAAATTATGCCAAAGGTGGGCCCCGGGGTTCGAACCTCAGCTCTTGAAGGGGGTGGCCAGTAATCCATAGAGGCGCTAACCACTAATCCATGTGGTTGTGCCAGGGAAATCATTAGTACACCTCTTGATACAACCTGAGTCTTATCAACTCTAGTCTTGATATTACTGTAGCTCCATATTGTTTCATTGTGTTTTTCATCTCTGTCTTGTTTTCTTGCACGTTCTGGTCTCATCATTTCCACTTGCTTCATTTCTTATCGTACTCGCCTTGTATCGTCTCCTTGCTTCATCTCTACTTGTCTCGTACTCTAATCCATTCTACTTTGCTTCTTCTCCCTCTCTCGACTCCAAGTTCTCTTGTCTCTTCTATCACTGGTTCCTCATTTCAGCTTACTTTGTTCCCTCTCTCCTTATCTTATCTCGATCCTTTCCCTGTTTGGCCTGCTTAATTTCCACATCTCTGTCTCCATCCCCAGGACTTGCTAAGTTCCCATGCCCAATAACTCTTTGATCCCTGGGACTTGCTCGCTCACCGGCGCTCGCTTGCCCTGCCCTCTTATACTCCTGGGACTCGCGCCAACCCCTGGGACTTGTTCTTCACCCTCCCCGGCACTCACCTACTTGTCGGTGCTGCTGGCACTCCCCCGCACACTGCCCCCACCCTGCTTCGGTCTCCTACACCTTGCACCCTCCCGGTGCTTTGTGTCTGTATACATGGTGATCACCATGTAAGGTATTCGCCCAGTGAACTGAGACCCTGGGGTCAGCGGAACCTGACAAACCTGCTACCAACCCCTGGATCTCAGCCCCAGCCCTGAGACTCCAACCTTCCCCAAAACAACCCCCACAACCGCCCCAGGCCTGGACCACTACCTGGCCAACCCCCTTGGCAGCCTCTGGCCATCACTGCCCATCACTGCAACTAGCCACCGCTACTCACAGCATCACCTTTGGCCATCACCGCTGTGACTGCCACATCAGCACCGGCCTTGGCTATCACACTGCCCATAGCCACCACATCAGCGCCGGTACTGGCAACACCCATCACCCCCGGCCTATGCCAAGAATCCCATCACGCATCACAATCATGCATCACTGTCGACCTGACCTCTGCATGCCATGCCCTGCTCCCACTCCCCTCCTCACCACCCCACCACCACATGTCCCTGCGTTCCCAGTGCAAGACCTCTGCGCCGCATGACATGTCTCAACCCTGCCCTGCATGGCCCCCAGGTCTCACTCCAAGCCCTGGTGCCACGACCTGCCACTGGAACCTGGGCCTGAGCCCCAGGACCTACCTACTGCATAGTATATAAGTTGTAGAGTAGTAAGTAGTACTCTAGTCTTGATATTACCGTTGCCCCATACTGTTTTGTTGTATTTTGTCTCTGTCTTGTCTTCTCACACGTTCCAGTCTCATTATTTCCACTTTGCTTCATTTTTTATTGTACTCGCCTTGTATGGTCTCCTTGTGTTGTCGTCTCTTACTCTAATCCATTCTACTTTGCCTCTTCTCTCTCTCTCGACTCTAAGTTCTCTTGTCTTTTTTGTCTCCGGTTCTGTAAGGGCGACCTCTGGGAGCTGTGGCTCAATCACACAACTAGCAGAGGGAAATCCAAAGTTGTATTAGACAGGGTAATCAATGATACAATGGTACTAATCACCTAGCAAAGAGAAATCCAAAGAGAACAAGTCTAAGGATTCTTCACTGCTTGGTGCGGCACATCAGCGGGCGGCAGAGGCGTGGGAACAACTGTACAGGTGACTGGAGCTAACCTTAACCTTGGATGATGTTTGAACAGGAGGAACACAAAGTTCCGAGGATTTTCTAAAAAGGAAATGACCTCCAGAGATCTCTGGAGGTCTAGAACAAGTCCCGGAGGTCTAGAGCAAGTCCCGGGGGTCTAGGGCGAGTCCCAGGGGTCCCGGGGAGTGGCGTAGGATGTGCCCAAGAATGGAAATTGAATGGAAATCCCCTGATAGGTTCCCCATCTCAACTTGTTCTGTTCTCTTCCCCCTTATCTTATCTTGACTCTTTCCCTTTTTGGCTTACTTAATCTCTGCATCTCTGTGTCCATCTCCGGGACTCACTAAGTCCCCATGTCCACCATCTCCTTGCACCCTGGGACTCGCTCACACACCAGCGCTCGCTCGTTCCATCCACTTGTATTTCCAGAACTCACGCCTACCTCCCGGCACTTGTCCTCCACCCCCCTCAGCACTTGCCCACTCATTCGGCACTACTGGCACTCTCCAGCACACCTCTCCCACCCTGCTTTGGCCTCCTACGCCTCACGCCCTACCGATGCTCTGCGTCCGTGGACATAGTGATCACTATGTAAGGTATTTGCTCAGTGGACTGAGCCCCCATGGTCAGCGGAACCTGACATGGACACATTGGGGCGCCCTGGAAGTAGTGCTCCCTTATGGGAAGTCCCAACTCCAGGGAAGATACCCCCCTGAAGGGCAGCTAACACCTAAGCAGCAGGACGGTCTAAGACCCCCAAGAGGAGGGAGCTCGCCCTCAGTAGCGATCAAGGGCAAAGTGGTCACATTGCTGCCCCCTCCCTCCCCACCAGTGGCTCCTCAACCCTTCCCCTCCATCTGAAATGACAACTCACAATCCAATGTACAGACGATTAAGAATATGGCAACAGAATCTGGCAAAATCAAGGATGGCACAACTCAATCTCTTGAATTCAAACGTACTGCACAAGGAAGGGGACATAATCCTCATCCAAGAACCTTACCTTGACAAATTGAATAATACCTAATTGTAGAGCTGACCGCCAGCTAGCCAAAATATGTTTTGCTGAAAACCTTGTACAATACAGCTGGGGCTGGAGCATTACAAGGACTGCAATAAACATAGACCATTACATGGTCTTTGTGACCATCATGTGCCCTCTACAACCAATTTTTGGTAATGGTCATTACACAATACCTACCCTACTAATAAGAGATGACAAGTTCATAGAATTCATCATTGGGTCAGGAAAAATATATGAAAACAACTTCAAACAAAACAGGAGGGTGTAAAACAGGGAGAAAAACCCCTAGGCAATTCACTAGGAGTTCAAGAAACAGATACTGGAGAGATCCAGAAATACTCAAAGCTTATAAAACTTAAAATCCTGAAAGAAATTAGCAACTTGAGGAAAAACAGAGAAAGAGCCTTGAACAACCTTCAACTTTCTGAAGATATAAGGCACTAATCAACAAAAGAATGCAGAGCCTAGAGGCATTCAGATTTGCTAGAGCAAGAGACACTGTGTGAACCACTATATATACGGCAAAACAATATCAAAACCTTGGATACAAATGAATAAAGAAAATACTCCATGAGATATCATAGTGGCATTGAAACATCTGGCTCCAAACTCAAATAAACTGGAAAGAAGGTTGAACTGCCAAGAAAACATCATAAAAAATTATAGAAAAAGGATATTCCAACAGATGCTGAAATCTATAAAGTCAAGGTTGAAGAGATCCTAAAGCATATGACTAAAAATATAACCCAAGCACAAAAGAAAGAGCTAGAGAGCCTACTCAAAGAGGATGAAGTGCTAGCAGCCATCCTCTTCCTAATAAGTGGTAAAGCTGTAGAAATAGATTACATTGTGCATGAACTATGAGCAGAATTGGCCAACAGGTACAAAAAGGTGCAGAGCACTGAGGAGCAAGATTTCAACATAGTAGCAGCACTGACAATGGTATACAATGACATTCAATCAAATGGGATGAAAAAAAAAGACAGGTTTTGCTGAAGGGTGGCTATGCCCCCTATACAAGAAAGGTGATAAAACATATATCGGGAATTACATACCTATGCCTGTATTGAACACTGACTATAAAATATTTACAAAAGCAATAGCAGTAAAACTCAGTGAAGTAGCTCAAGCAATGATTCATAATGGACCAAGCTGGATTTATGACTGGACAAAGAATTCAAGACCAGACAGAGCTAATGCAAATAACAGTAGAATAATGCAATAAGACAGAGACAAATAGAATGATAGTCTGCTTGGACTAGGAAAAAGCTTACAACAGAATACTACATCCCTTCCTCTGGGCTTCCCTAGAGAAACTAGAGTTTTCAAAAAAATTCATAGACACAATGAAAGCACTGTATTCCAGAGCACATACAGAAGTAATCCTGAATGGAGAAGTCAGTGGCAGTTTCCAAGTACTGAGAGGTGTATGACAGGGCAACCCACTATCATGTCTACTATTCAATATTGCAATAGAATCACTAGTGCAGCTACTAAGAGAATCCAACCTGAGGGGTTGTCAAGCTTCCATTTTTGGTCTACACTGACTTCTCCTTGAGGCACTTCACTATACTCCAGCCTCTGGGACTTCTGGGGCTCATGCTAGACCTCTGAGGCTTGTTCTAGACCTCTAAAGATCTCTGGAGATCTTCAGAGGTCATTTCCCTTTTAGGAAACTCCCAGAACTTCCTGCACTCTCCATTCAAGCATTATCCAAGGTGAAGATTAGCTCCAGTCACCTATACAGCCATTCTCATGCCTCTGCTGCCTGCTGATGCACTGCAATGAGCAGCAGAATCCTTTGACTTGTTCTCTTCAGATTTCCCTCTGCTGTCACGACCCGCTACTGACCCCCAGGACTCAGCCCCAGCCCCGAGACTCCAGCACTCCCAAAACCACCCCCACAACCGTCCCGGGCCCAGACCACTACCCGGCCAACTCCCCCGGCCATCACCGGCCATCACTGCCCATCAATGCCACAGCCACCGCCACTCGCGGCACCCCCTGGCCATCACTGCCGTGACCACCACATCAGCGCCAAGTCTCGGCTATCACATCACACCAGCACTGACACCACCCATCACTCCTGGCCCGTGCCGAGACCCCCATCACGCATCATGATCGCGCATCACTGCCGCCGACCTCCGCCCGCCACACCCCACTCCCGCTCCCTCCTCACCGCACCACCACCGCATGTCTCTGCATTCCCAGTGCGAAACCTCCATGCTGCGTAACATGTCTTAACCTTGCTCTGTCCCGCGCAGCCCCCGGGTCTCATCCCAAGCCCCTGTGCCGCGACCCGCTGCTGGAACCTGGGCCTGATCCCCGGGCCATACGTACTACGTAGTATATAAGGCACAGAGTAGTAAGTAGGTACTCTAGTCTTGATATTACCATAACCCGTCTTGTCTGTTGTGTTTTCGTCTCTGTCTCGTCTCTCGTGTGTCCCGGCTTCATTACTTTACTTGCTTCTTTTCTTGTACTCGTCTCGTTTCGACTCTCTATCTCGTCTCCACTCGTCTCGTACTCTTAATCCATTCTCGTTGTCCTCTCTTCTCTTTTCCACTCTAAGTTCTCTTGACTCTTCGTTCCCAGCTCTCTCCTCTTCGACTTAATCGTTTCCTTTCCCTGCTATCTTATCTCAACTCCTTCCCCTTTTGGCTATTTGACTTCCCCGGCTCTGCTTCTATCCCTGGGACTCGCTAAGTCCCCACGTCTGGTTTTCTCTCAATTCCCAGGACTCGCTTGCCCACTGGTGCTCGCTCGTCTCACTCTCTTGCATTCCTGGGACTCACGCCAATCCCTGGCACTCGTTCCCCACCTTCCCCGGCACTCGTCTTACCCACCGGCGCTACCGGCACTCTTCCATGCACCACCCCCCGCCCCGCTTCGGTCTCCTACGCCTCGCGCTACTCCCGGTGCTCTGTGTTTGTACACAGTGAATAGCCGTAAGGTGGATTCGCCCAGTAGACTGAGCCCCCGTGGTCAGCGGAACCTGACATCTGCTAAGTAGTTAGTTATCATTGTATTGTTGATTATCATTCCCTCTGCTAGTTATATGATGATGGAGTAAGGGCAAGCCAACAATGGAAGGATGAAGACTTATTGTGAACATGATAGTGGGAGCATGCACCCAATTCAGAACCAGTATCCAGAGAATGCCAAAACAGGTAGAAGACTCCCTGGCTAAGACTATAAGCAAGTTCATGTGGGAGAGGTCATTGAGCCCATTTGTTGGTATAAGAACAATGAGACTCCCTTTTGAGCAAGGAGAAAGAAAAGTATTAGATATAAGAGTGAGAAATGAAGTGATTGAAATAATGAAAGTGCAGAGATACCTCAGACTTGATGACAATTGCCCTGGGCAATGATAGCAGATAAGGTCATCAGCAACAAAGTGATGAGAAAACCAAAGAGCAGAGAACCACAAACATAATTAAAACTGCAAAGAAACACAATGTCTCCTTTGCTTCCATGCTACTAGAACCAAATCTAAGAGAAGACCTCCTCACTTGGCTGCACAAAGAGTTGTGCAGAGAAAACAAACTCCAGATGAACTCTGAAACAATGAAGTGCATATGAGATAAAATAGGGAATATGCTAAGGCTTGCAAATGCACTTGAAACAACAAATACAAAGCACAAAGCCAAGAAGAGCTGTGTGTGTATCTTTTGTAGGGAAATGAGAATGAGAGGATGCCAGAACCCACAAAAATGTAGCAAGCTAGTGAGAATACATATCAATAAAGAGCTGGCCTGATTAGTGTGAGGCAGGAACCCAGAGCAGGGTGTGGTCTTTGAGTGACATGACAGCGAGTCACAGGGTTCACTCAATCTTTTCTCTCTCAGTGATTGCACAATTGCTGTTGGTCATGCTCAAGGCCACTAAGCTGCAGAAAATTGTTTAAGGGGTAGCATAATGATTACTCTATGCATAGACCCAAATTCATAAGTCCCTCTGAAATTCACAGATGAGCAGTACACCATTGCTAGACTCAGAGTGATGCACGGGAGGGATGCAATGTCAAATGAGCAAGCAGCAGTAATCCTCCTTCAAATCTAGAATGCTGGGAGAGAAGAGCGCAGAGCAACATGGGAGAGAGAGAGGGAAGAAAGAGAAAGAGAGGCAAGGGAACCGAGGAGAGAGGATGGTAGGGAAAATAGCCCAGGCAGGAATGCAGAGGAAGTCACTCTTTTTTTGAGAGGGGGTTGCTAGTGGCGGAAGATCTGGGGCCCGAGTTTGTATCAGGAAAGCTGGTGCAGGAAAGGACCAAGTACCCACTAGCATCCTTTGCAATGAAGAAGCTGAAGGAAAGGGAGTACATTGAGCTAAGCTATTTCACCCCTGAGGCTCAGGTGAAAGTGGCAAAATTAGAATCAGCAGCATTCCTAGACAGATTGACACTGACTCAAGAGGACATGACTTTATCGCTGAAGGCAACAAGAATGGTCCAAGATGAGGACCTCACTTGGGAACAGATGAGTCTAGCATCTATAGAGTTCCTGAATCTAATCCTACAAGAGAAGTGGCCAAAAAGGATGCTGGAAGTGGTGCACACCTTCTTCTTCAAGTTGACTCACCACAAGTTGCGCAACAAGGGAGTCAATGGGAACAAAGTCTTGTTGCTCTACCAAGGCAGGGTGCAAAGAGAGTGGCATTGCCAGATAAAAAACCCTCTGCTGAGTAGAATCTTTGACATTGGAGTGATAAAGGAGCACCTGTTGAGGTCTCTGAAGGACAAACTATACAATCAAAGGAGAGAGGCCACTGTCACGACCCGCTACCGACCCCCGGGACTCAGCCCCAGCCTCGGGACTCCAGCACTCCCAAAACCACCCCCACAACCGTCCTAGGCCCGGACTGCTACCCAGCCAACTCCCCCAGCCATCACCGGCCATCACCGCCCGTCAACGCCACAGCCACCGCCACTCGCGGCACCCCCCGGCCATCACTGCCATGACCGCCACATCAGCGCTGGGTCTTGGCTATCACATCACATCAGCGCCGGCACCACCTGTCACCCCCGGCCTGCGCCGAGACCCCCATCACGCATCATGATCATGCATCACTGCCGCTGACCTCCACACACCACGCCCCACTCCCGCTCCCTCCTCACCGCACCACTACCATGTGTTTCTGCATTCCCAGTGCGAGACCTCCGCGCTGCATAACATGTCTTAACCTTGCCCTGTCCCGTGCGGTCCCCGGGTCTCATCCCAAGCCCCGGCGCCATGACCCGCTGCTGGAACCCGGGCCTGACCCCCGGGCCATACGTACTGCGTAGTATATAAGGCGCAGAGTAGTAAGTAGGTACTCTAGTCTTGATATTACCGTAACCCCATCTTGTCTGTTGTGTTCTCATCTCTGTTTCGTCTCTTGCGTGTCCTGGTCTCATTACTTTTACTTGCTTCTTTTCTCATACTCGTCTCGTTTCGACTCTCTATCTCGTCTCCACTTGTCTCGTACTCCTAATCCATTCTCGTTGTCCTCTTTTCTCTTTTCTACTCTAAGTTCTCTCGACTCTTCGTTCCCGGCTCTCTCCTCTTCAACTTAATCGTTTCCTTTCCCCGCTATCTTATCTCAACTCCTTCCCCTTTTGGCTATTCGACTCCCCCGGCGCTGCTTCTATCCCCGCGACTCGCTAAGTCCCCACATCTGATTTTCTCTTGATCTCCGGGACTTGCTCGCTCACCAGCGCTCACTCGTCTCGTCCTCTCGCACCCCCGGCACTCGCGCCAACCCCCGGCACTCGTCCTTCACCCTCCCTGGCACTCGTCTTACCCACCGGCGCTACCGGCACTCTTCCACGCACCACTCCCTGCCCTGCTTCGGTCTCCTACGCCTTGCACTACTCCCGGTGCTCTGTGTTTGTGCACGGTGAATAGCCGTAAGGTGGATTCGCCCAGTAGACTGAGCCCCTGTGGTCAGCGGAACCTGACAGCCGCTATGTCAGGTCAGTAGATCACAACAGGCTACCAAGGACACATATAAGCTGATAGGTGATGCTCTTGCTCTCTACCTTGTTCTGCTTTCTATGCAGGCAAACGGATCAACTTTTCATTTCCTTCATAAGTGCTCTAATTGCATTGACATTACACGCATTCTCTCTGCAACATGATCTGCCAGTGCATAATCCCATGTGTGTTGGGTGCGTCATGGGCCTTATGCACTTTATGCACTACATCAGGGTTTTAACTGCCTTGTACCCTGCCTTAATGCGTTACTTCATCACACTTGGCATTATCTGAATGTGTGACAATTGCATTAACAACATTGGCATAATATACTGCATGAAATTCATACGGGTCATGGCAACACTGCGCTGTTCATTGTTCATTTGCGCCTGCAGAGGTTGTTACATATAAGCAAGAGTTGGCCGCTGCAGCATCGGCCTCCAGGCCCAAAGAAAAAATCATCAGCCTCTCCAGAAGCAAGCAAAGAACCCAGAAATTCAAGGAGACACAGAACCAAAGGGTTTTTTCAATCCTGTGCAGGTCCACCAGCTGACAGGGTGACATCTGCCAACATGGCCTGTGCAGTCTGCCTTGGTCAGCACACACACAACATCTGGATGTGCGCAGCCAGGGTGCTATGGAGTGGCAAGCAGGCTTGGATGCACAGAAACCAGAACAACTGTCTGGTCAATCCAAAAGGATCAGAAATCTGTACAAACTGGCAAAAGCCCAAGGGGTGCCAGAACTCTTCACACGATCACAAACACAAATGTTCAGGATGCAGAAAGAGAGATCACGGCACTCAAAGATGCCCTCAGGCACAACCAATTTAAATTTGCCATGCTGTACTGCTCAGAGGCCTGGTGAGCACATATCAGGAAAGCTGGCATCAAGACACTGTACTCTAACCTGGCACAAAACCTGGAACAAGGATTTGATGCAGGAATACCAGCCATTAATGAAACCTTCATGCCTGATAATAAACCCTTCATTGCGGAACTCTCTGAAAAGTTCTGGAAAGTCACACAGACTGAGTTTGACAAAGGTAGATACTTGGGCCCATTCATGGAATCCCAAGTGGAGGAGATCTTGGGCCCATTCCAGATGTCGCCTTTACAAATCATCCCAAAACCCAACAAGCCTGGAAGGTTCAGGATTATTCAGGACCTGTCATACCTGCATTCAAGTGCAAAGGCTCATCTTTAATCAACAGTGCAATTAACGCTTTGCAATTTCCATGCATCTGGAGTACATTTGGGGTGGTCTACACGCTCATTGCAAAGCTTCTGCCAAGTTCACAGGCAGCCATCAAAGACATGCAAGAAGCATACAGAACAATCCAATCCAACCCAGCCAACGAGCTGGGATGGTGGTCAAGCTGCCAGGCCATGATCAATTTGCTCTGGACACCATGGACTGTTTTGGCTTGGCCTCTGGATGTGGATGCTATGGAGAAGTGGGAGACACTGGGGTGCAGATCATCAGAGCCAATGGGCTGGGGCCAGTATCCAAATAGATTGACAACCACATATTCTTCAGGATTAGAAGAGAACACATGGAGAGCTACAATGCTGCATGTGCAAAGAGCGCTGTCCAAATATGCTTGGAAGGGGGCAGGAGACACAAAAGAGAGAGAGTCTGGTTTGAAGGAGCAAAGAATCTCTGTGACCAGACAGAAGAGTTTGACGAAGACATGTCACAGCCAATTTGAGACTGTTTGTCAAGCTCCCCAAGGTCCAGAGAGGATGAGCAGTACACCTATGCTATCCAAGATCTCGATGAGATATCCAAAGAATTGGGTATTCCATTGGAAAAAAGCAAAGACACACTTTTCAGGGGAGAGGCACATTATATCGGGTTTGACTGGAACATGTGAGCATGGAGAGTCAGCATTCCAGCAGAAAAGAAGCCAAATACTTGCAAGCAATCAAAGAAAGGGAGACCTGGAAGGTTCACAGATCGGAATCACAATTGAGAAGCATTGGAGAGCCTGAAAACTCATGGCAGGGTAGAAAGCAGACAGCTGAGACATTGGATGGGGAGAAGCAGTCAGATTTGCACTCCTTGTTTCAGCCCTTGCCAGGGAGAGACATGACAGAAGGGATGTCAAGGTATATGAAGACAACAAAGGTGTTGTGGAGGGGTGGTGGGTCAGTAGGAGCTGCAACAGACAACACTTCAGGAAATGTAGCGTGTTTCCTGAGAAAAAGGTGTCAGAAATATGTTTTGCAATTTCTGACACCTTTTTCTC
>JAGGAQ010006366.1:0-17687 GCA_017657225.1 Termitomyces sp. T69sscA
CAATTAGAAGGGGCCGACGGTACTTTCACAGTCATCTCGAGGGCTCGATGCTTAAAGAGAGGGCACTGTCATGATCATGGCATCATGACACTGGATACTGCATAAATAGTGCCTGCAACATGTCAAGCCAGGCTTGACATTGTGGCCTTTTAGCCCAGTTGATAGATCACTTCTATTGCAGGAGTTGTGGTCATCACAACACCTTACAAGGATTTAGCCTGCAGAGCGGTCTTCATATTGTTGGACCAAACGTGGTAATTGGTACCATCAAACTTTGTGAACTGTATGGTCTCAGAAGTTGTTTGGCTGGCAGCAGGGCCCATAACCTGACGAAGCATAGTGCAGATAGATTTAATATTTTCCAATCTGAAGCTGGTCATGAGTATGAGGCAAGATTTCAAGATGTAGTCATCCACTGATATGACTGAATAGAGATCATCAGGAGGAATTTAGAGTAGTATTAGAGACTCTTGCGGATGACATGTACCATGTCGGAGGCAGTGACCCTGGTCTAAGGAAAGTAGAAATTTGGAGCCGACTCGGATCTCGCACTCAACTCCATCCAATCACCCGCGTCCTCTTCAGTGAGAGAGGACAGCGCTTGAGAAGCGCGTGACATCGCACCCGGAAGGCAACCTCCAGAACAGGTAGTAGTATGTCCTATTCATTTCACTCCTAGACGGTCTGGTCCGACAATCACCTGGTACTGTATCTGTTGAGCCGTGTCGAACTGTTGTAGCTGCTTCTGGTATGCATGAAACCTACCTTCCTCCAGCCCATCCTCTCGAGTCTTGATTGGCAGATAAGTCCACGATCGAGGTGTCTCGGTTCGATTCTATGCCTGGAATCATTCAAATCCCTTTCTGTAGGTGACAATTCCCGCTCGTCCTCCTTGTCAGAACCAGATCGAGAAAGTTCGTTGGCTTGTCTTGTGATCTGTTGGACCTGCGGAAGAACATCATTGCTCTTGTCACTTTTGGGAAAGTCGGAGACTCAGTATATTTGGGGTAATCCGGGGAACATCACCGCCGGATGCCGGAGACCATGACCATTCCCTATGACCACTTACCTACGTCATTATTATGCCGTAGAATTAGGATATATTCCTTTACTTTCAGAATAAATGATACATAAATGGCCAACCTCTTTGTGAGGTTGTTCACCCAATAGCCTAACTGCTACGAGTGTCAGCTAATTCTGACCATAATTTCAATTGGGAATATCATTTACCGTTACAGGTCCTGGATGACCTGTTGTTGTGTATTGCACGGACTCATATCTGTTGTCTGAATTATGCGTAATCAGTATGTATATGGTCACGATCTTGAACTTTCAATTTTTGTTTGAGATTGCCACGCGGACAGCGTCCACAAAAGTTTTGTATTCATGAATATTATATGAACAGCGGTAGTCGTGCAAAGATGTTGTCAAAATCGTATCCAAGGTTGACGTAGGCTCAACAGTGGTGGTTGTAGTAGCTGGCCATAATCAGACACTATCGACGCTTGATCTATCAAACCTTCCACTGGGATGAAACGAGCTAACACGTACTCGATAATTGTCTGTATTCCTCCATCGGTCATCTTCAGAAATGGAAGTGACAGTAGAACATCCATATGCAACGTCCGTAATGTCGTAGTAGAGTGGACGGGCGACAATATTTGTGAACTAGAAGAGAGAGAGATGTAAGAAATTGATTCCACTATGAATACAAGGAGCAATACCTCGTGCACAATCACTCCTCCATGGCTAGAAGTTGTGGCATCAAAGCCATCTAAGCAACGTCAATCAGTGGAGGACTTTTGAGGAAAACTATAGATAGATCACTGGTGCAGACCGTGATTCCAACGGAAGTGAAGAAGGTGTCACACGTATATACCTGCAAAAGAAAAAATCAGATGCAAAGACTGTACCCTCAAAGAGTTACCCAACGTTGCCAACGAAATTGTCGTCGTCAATAAGGGTGTATGTAATAACGCCACCTGAGCCGCCACAAATTCCTGCAGGGTCCAAATCACAGCTGATCCTGAAAAACAAGAATGAAATCTCGCCAAAAAGGAATATCTCAATGACCCACTGCATAATCTCACCGTCGGAAACAAGAATCATGAGATACAAAAAATCGTAGATGGAGTACTTTCCATGAATCAAGCCCTCAGCAGAAAAGTAAGTCTTCAATTCTTCTGTTGAGTCTCCAAAGTCGTTATATGCCTGTATCAAGAATTCACGAAAGTCGCTCAAAGAATACTTGAGAACTTCCTGCTTATATGGGTCGGAGCACTCAGCGGTGGTGAGTCTGTGGTATGGATCACGTCTTTTTACGTCGTGAGTGATCTTAATTTTGAGTGCAGGGATGTCGACAACTTCTATTGGACTAGCAGGGCCCCCCTGGAACAGTGCAATGGGTACAAATGTAAATGTTCCCGCGCCATAAGATTCGAAATCATAGAGAGCACCGATGTTGGTAAGATTGACCACTACATAGCCACCTGCAGGGATAGTCATGTAGATACCACTAGCGGAAAGGTCGTACAGCGCCTGTAGTCGTGATTGGAAGGAGAATCATGTCATTGTGGGAGTGATAATTATCGGTAAAGAGGCTCCATACCCTGGCACCTGTGAAGAGAACAATTTCATCGTTCGCGTTGCTGACATTGAACGATCTTGTTGGAGAGGTATCGAGAATGTTGTTTCTAGCAATGACGCGAATATCCTTGTCCGTCGGATTGGAGATCATAGCAGAAATGACAATGTCATCGACAGACGCGACCGTGGAGGCGATCGCCGATACAGAAACCTCAAGGACACTTGACGAGAGGCCAAGTGCGAGAGTAGTGAGACTGAGGAGGACAATCGCACAGAGCATAGTAATGTTGCCTCCATCATATCCAGGTGGTTTATATAATAGCACGCGGTCCAATTGTCAAGTATACTGAGCTGCCGGATAAGAAGATTAAGGTCATAGTTTTTGCGCTAACTGACGTATCGATGGGAATTACTCCCTTCTTGTTAGCCATAATGTTCGGTTAGGTCATGAACATGAGGCAAGAACCTGAGTCACATAATTACAAAATTCGTCCACCGATATATGATGACTGAATAGGGGGAGTAAAGACCACATACCTGATTGAAAAGCAAGTATCCGGATCGACATTGACCGACGTTTGATTCAAATTACCATGAAGTAGAAGTTCTGTGCTGGAATTTGAAGTCGTGATCAAGCTCTTGCGGATGACGTGTGCAATGGCATGAATGGGTAACCCTGGTCTAAGGAAAGTAGTAGAAGCCTTGACATCGCACATTACAACGGACACCGTTACTTACAATCGGTGTGGAGTTAGTACTTCACCCCCGCCTCATAGCCCTGTATTGTGGCTTGCCGGCGGTATAAACAGAGTTCATTCATTCATTCATCCGCACTCAACGACGTCCGATTATTCGCATTCTTCGGTAACAGAAGCACCTGAGAAGCGCGTGACCGTATCGCGTTGGAAGGGCAATAACCATCACGACAGGGTCTAAGTGCTGGAGAGCGACATGATAGTATGTATATACTACTTACTTTCCTACCATTCCTAACAGTAAGGAGTCTGATCCGAAAACTGCCTTATGCACTCGAGCGAATCAATTGAGCGGTGTCGAGCTGTCGTAGTTGCTTTTGGTATCCGTGAAATCTACGATATCAAAATCGACTTGTGATGTCGATTGAAGGAACGTGACAGAATAGAAAGAGATAATCGACGAATGATAGATATACAAGCACCCTCCACGATCGACCAATCAATCGACCTTCTTAGGTGCATCTGGCTGTCTCCTCTCAAGTACCTCTACAAACTTCCTTGGGAACCAGCCCTCTCTACCATCCCTCGTGCGGCCCTTCCACCACTCTCCCTCGACTTCCATACGCGGGTCGACCTCCGCGCCCGTCCGTGGGTCCAACTTGCCCATGATTGCGACGATCTCGTTCTCTTTGAGACCAAGTTCATTCTGGTTCGTCGCAGTAAAGGGATAGAGCGAACGTGCAAACGACAGGGTTGACGGATCAAGTGGAGGTAGCTGTCCTGGAGGGAGACCAATATTAACTGCCAGTTGCGCTTGTGCGCGCTCTCGGAGAATGCGAATAAGTTTTGACATGGCAAAGGGAACACCAAAGATGGCAACGAGAAACATGATCAAGGGCTTTTTGGATGCTTTGGGGGGAGACCCTCGTGAGCCGTGTATAGGTCGCCCGCTCACAAAATCACGGAATTCATGATTCATAGACGACGAGGCTGGACGACCGGTGAAAAGATCCCGCATCCATCGTAATAGCCCAAAGACACCGAGCACGCTCCCTAGGGTGTTGCGGAGCTGGCTGATTTGGTCCGCGACACCGGCCATGGCGAAAAAAGAGGAATGTGTCGCCATAAAAGTGGATTCGAGCATTTGTGCGATACCCGTGAAGGTTTGAACAACAGAATGGAGGAGGGCGAAGGTATTTTGGGTTGTGGACTCAAGGGTCTGAGTGAGGCTTGGGTTGTTGGGATCCATTGGAATACCATTGGGACCCATCATACCTCCCATGCCATATCCTCCGTACATACCACCCATGCCCATTCCGCTGTATCCACCATATCCCGTGCCATAACCTCCCATTCCACCGTACATCCCCCCGTAAGATCCTATGCCGCCATATCCACCATACGTTGATCCATAAGAACCCATGCCACCATAGGACGTACCCAACCTTGAATAAGGTGAAGCACCGTAAGATGAATAGGAAGACATTGTAGATGATTGTGTGAGTGCTGCTGGCCGTTCTGGCACGGTGGGGGTCTGTGATGATGGTGCTGTCGATGACGAAGCTATTTGTTGAGCAATGGGTGCGTCGGTCGCTGTGGCGGCAGCACCAGTTCTCTCCCAAGGCTTTGGTGGGGATACCATCGTTTGAGTTGGAGACAAAGAAGTGACCCGGAGTCTACATGTCATCGGCATTGTCCGGATTTGAAATGCCGTGATCGGCACACCCGGCCTGCGACTGGGTCATTTTTTACCAATGGATTCATAAGTCACTACATCATATCAGGAGACGTCGACGATCTGAACTCATCTGCCATCTCTCCGAGCCGAGCAGCGACCCACCGTAACATGCAATCTGGGTCCATCTTCTGTTCGATCACCCGCAATTTGTCCGTCATACCCGCGCAAGCCGACAAAAACATCATCTCTTCCTCCTCCTGCAGATCTGCCTGACCTTCAGAACGCTTAAGCAACGTAATATGGTCCTCATCCTCAACTTCTTCCCCAGTGCCAGTACTCGGTGAGCTCTGGTGTGGAGTTCCCCACTTCAGCCTGGGAAACACGCCCCCGCTCCCACTCGCACGTCGATGCTCCCTCAAGATCGCCTCTTCCACTCTGCCCTGTCCAACAAGTCGGTTATATTCGCCAGCACGAGTCTCATGGGGAGGCGAGTAATCAGATGGCAAACTCAAATCTGCAGGCAATGGTTTAATCTTCAACCGACTCTCCCGCGTTTCGAGAGTGCTCGAGGTATGCTCTGTGCTTGTTGTTTCGCGCTTCTGACTGTGTTCCAAGAAAGGTGACCAAGACGTCCGCTGTTCGCCGGCAGAATCCAATGCGCCCAGCCCGTTTTCCATCATTTGTTCATGCGTGAGCTCCTGGATTCTCGCAGAGTTCTTCTGATAAAGCCGAATGAATTCTTGGGTACGCCTTACACTGCCGTAGTGATCGTAAACTCGCCAAACCTGCTCCACTAGGTACCCTGATTCTTGGGCAATTCCTTCTATAGCGACATTCAGGCCAAGGAACTCTATGTGTTCACGGTCCTCATCAGCAACAGGAATGGAAGAATGTCTGCGATGAGCGTTGTCAGTACTCGTGAGTGGTTTGGCGCGACCATGGGACGGTACGGGCGAGGGTTGGTATGGCATCGTGCTGGCTACTGAATGTCCACGGCTATGGATGAAGGGAGAAGATGCTGCAAATCGACGTTTTGCCATTTCTGCACGAAGATCAAGTTTGCGTACAGTTGAACTTCCCCGTAAATTACCCATTGAATGTCGTCTAAAGATAGTTTCATTGGTAGATTGAAAAGGATTGTTTGGTGTCCAAGAATGACGGGGTGGAAGTATTTTTATCGGCTCGGGCTCGCGCCCCGTGGCACCAGATTCTGATTTAGTAGCTGAATCTGGATTCAGAGATGGTCTAGAAGAGACTTGCAAGCAGCGTTGGTCAGGGGTTTCATTTACCTCCTGGAAACTTTCACGATGTGAAGGGTGTTTAATACCACCCCAATGCCTCTGTAAAGAGGTGGGGGAATCATCCATTTCCTCTTGGCCTTTCTCGAGGCCGTTCATACAACTCAAAGATACCTTCCAAAGTTGATGTTGATGTTCACCGACGGTAGACGCAGGGACATCGTCAGGCTCATTCTCTTCGTCAAGAGGAAGTTCGCCAGCAACTGTATTAGCAGCTTCAACAACTTTGCCTTTGCCTTTGGGAGTATTCCTCTTTCGTGGAGGTGGCCAAGCCGTAGTACCTTTCTCGTCTTCAGGCAAGTCACTGACACTGCCGTCACTCTTTCGTCGGCTGGCAAAGCGAGTCCCAAAAGGCCCTTCTACGAGCTTTGGTTTCCTGTGTTTAGAGCGAGTGATGTTACTAGGACTGAGAGGAGATTGAGCTGACGATGGAGATTCAAAGAAGACGTCATCTTTCATGGCAGGTTTGCGACGGCGAGACTTTGAGATCGTGTGGACCTTGGATGTGGAGGCAACAGAATCAGCTGGAACAACTCGGTGCGATGTCTGGTATGTGATTGGAGAATTCCTTTGTCTATCGACCATGGAAGTCTTCTGGTTCACGTTGTGTGAATTTGGCTCGGTACTTGAGGACAACGGTTCTCTAACATCTGGATATAACAATGAAGAGGGGGTTGACGTTGCACTTGAACCAATATATTTAGAGAATGTTCGTCACTCTAACAAAAGCATACCTTGCAGGAAGACTAGGTTCATTTACATTTTCCGCTTCCTTCTGTTCGACAACACCGATAGACGCTACGCCAAGATTTGCTTGCGTAATTCGACTTTCGAGCGCTGGTTCATCTTCTACTCGGAAAGGTAGTAGGATAAAAAAAGTTTCAAACTTCATTCCGTACTCACTAATGTAAGTTGTGAAGACTTCCACTTTTCCTTGATCGATAACAGTAGGCTCTACGGTCTCCAAGGCTGGGATCTGATTTCCCTGGTCGTGTTTCGCCCTGGCGCGTTTCTCTTCCCCTTCAGTTTCTCTCCTTCGTTTGTGTCGTAATATTGGTTGTCCTTCTGTGTTCTTCTCATCCGTATTCCCGTCAGTAGGGAGAAGATCATGTTTCATCTGGTATTTCTTGATTTTCCTGTCAAATTGGTGTTGGTTCTTGCAATAGCGATCACGCCATGATTGCCAGGGGTGGGTTCGACTCCATTTCCACTTATTATCAGCCTACACAAAAAATATCTACAAAGAAAGCTTGGGAAAAAATGCAGAACACACACATTCTCGCACAAAGTTTTATACAAAGTATTTCCTGAGCGCCCCGTGGTTGAAGGGTTATACTTAGCGATGTATTTGACAAGAAAATTGTCTTCGTCCTCAGTGAAGGCTGTCCTGCTGTAGATGCTATTAGACATCAACGCGAAGACATACAAAGTAATTGCACGCGTACCCCGCCATGTGTGATCAAGATCAGTACTGGAGGCAACTAATCAGCTGAACTGCGGGCCCAAATAGGTCTATTCGATGTTAAAATGGCAAACCGCAAGAGGCTAGGGTATATTGAAGCGATTTTCAACAAAACACGGTGAAACTAGAAACAGCAATTGATTTTTCGACACGTCTGTCACATCACGAGGAGTAACGTTTAATGCACAAAACAATGTCGTCATTGCTGTGTGCAACAATGAACTCGATTACAATGTCAAGTCAAACTCAAATCTATAAGTTTGTATGCTTGAAAATCCATCCGTAAAAGTCCCAAATCCGATGTAAATATGACGGGGTCAAAGGGATACTGTATGTGAGGCTACTGTCGTATCGGGGCATGAAAAGCGTAAAGGTCGTAAAGGTCATAAAAGGTCGTCACGTGGTTTTGAGTGGTGAGTCAAATCGAAGCGAGAGAGTATGGTGTGGATGATGAGGCATACGATGCAGTCCAGCAGCACAGAGAGATAGAGACGAAGAAAGGAGGAAAGGGTCGAATCAAGATCACTGAGCAAAGCCAGTCGAACTTGGAGGTCGTGAGTTTGCACCCTCACTTTGACCTCTTGGCCTGCTCTCTGTCGGAAAGAAGGGAATACCCTTGCTTGGTATTGACAAATCATCGTGTGACCTGGTAAAGAAGTCGTCTTCACCCTCATATGGCGACGACGACGCGTTGATCTAGCATAACATGATGAATAAGACGCATTCAGACGGCAAAGAAAGGAAGAATGTAGAATGTAGGCGAAAGAGGATATGATGTGGCAAAGTGACAAAGGAACTCGATCTGAAGAAGTCAAGTATAATCAAAGAACACGGCTTACCCATTGACCCAGGACCTCTGCAACTCGTAAAGCTTCCTCTACACTATACTTGACGTCTGTACCCTTTTCCGCATGCAGCCTCAAAAGTTCACTCAAAGACCTTCCTCCTCTGGTTGAGCCTTCCATCCTAAGTTCTCGCGTGCGACTCGGCGTGGCATCACCGTCCACAGGGAAAATGATAGAGTTCCGAGGTGTGTCTTTCGAAGTCGGTTGTAAAGGTGGACATGATAAAGATTCCACATCGGAAAGGATTAAGGAGCGATCCCAATCTTCATTCTGAGATGCTGAATCGTTGATAGAAAGGGATGATAATGAAGAATCTAAATGTCCGGTCATCGAGACGCGAATATGAGAAATAAGATAGAGGTGATAGAAGAAGAAGAGGTCGTCGCTGCGTGATTGGTGGCAGACTTCTATGGTGGGAGGAAAAACAAAAGTGTGGGTGCTTTTGTCGGAAGTCCGATCTTGGGAATCATGAGTCACGTGTTAGTGATTGACCCTGTTCAGTGTTGACCCGATGGCGATCGTTGCTATAAACTTGAAGAGCAATTGAAATTTCCATTCCTCCGGCAACACTCCATACATGCTCACGATAGATCGGCCAAATGTAAAGCTCTTGTACGAGTGGACGATGAGTAATTGAAGGTGATATAAGTCCGAAAACAAGTAATTGTCCTGTCCCATATCATACTACGTAGATTGGAACTAGAGGAAAAGTGCAGCAAACGCAAACGCAACCAGGGCACTCACACCCAGAGGAGCAGACATCAGCAGAGCCCCATTGCTATTGCCCGATGATATATTTCCAGTGGCGACTGCTCCCTTCGCTGTGTTCGACCCCGAGGCACTGCTAGCTCCTGACGATGTACTTGAAGCCGATGACGCCACAGGAAGCTTGCTTACAGCACTCCAAGAGGTCGAAGGAGATACAGAAGTAGAGTTAGCGCTGTATGGTAAGAACGAGACAGAACCAGAGGAGCTCAATTGAACAAGGGAGTCAGTGGACGCAAAGTACGTCGCCAATGAATCTTTGATGGACGGTCCTGGTAGGATCTTAGTACTGTTTTTCTGCGAAAAGAAGAGTGAACAAGCCGATGATTAATGGATCAAGTAAGACTACCTCGACATTGATTACATATGTCGCTGAACCGTCATCGGGGATAAATGCAAATTCTTGTTGAACCTGGAGAACAAAACGGTAAACATAGGATTAAAACAAACGAGAGAAAGCGTACACCAGATTCCATGAAAAAGGAAGTAGCCTGCCCATGTGTAGCTGGGAACTTGCCATATGGCTGAGGTTCAGGTTGCATGAATGAAACTGGGATCCTATGAGTAAATATACGACAAAACTGCCGAGACTGACACACAGTGGATTACAAAGATTTTAGCGCTACCAGCGTCGACACCGGGAACATTAAGGAAATGAATGTGATTTTGAGCAAGAGCCATTACAGGCTGGTAATCAGCGCCAAAACCAGAGGACTGGACATCATTCCACGCCAAGGGAGTAGAATTGGCAGCTTTCAAGAGCTGCATATCAAGATCAAAGATTTCACCCTTGGAAAGTGCATCTGTCTTCGGCATTAGCATGAGACATTGTGGTCAGGTAAAGATCCATACAAAAGACGTTGGTATCGTGGTCTAGAATTGCAGTGAAGGAAGTAGGGTCAAAAGACCCAGTGTTCACTGCTTGAGTTGACCATGATTTAGCAGCCGCATCATAGATATAAATAGAAGAAGGGGAAGATGCGTCGGCATTGAGAACGTAAATTGCATTGGTGAACTAGTCATCAGTTGGTCGTGGTTATACTGCTACCGAGATAACTCAAAGAACATGCCTGTGAAAGGTAACATGTAGTGTTGGTTCCATCAAAAGGGCTGCGGAGCCAAAGTTTGATATGTATTGAATTACGAGCAGAGCCGATGACTTACGGCCGTCCCGACGTCGTGATATCAGTAGCAGTACCTACGCAAATGAACGGTCAGCAGAGCTCGGACGGGGGCTGCTTGTTACTTGCCAGAGGCCCATGTATTTTGAGGACCGGCATTATAGTCCTTTCCATTGAAGCCGAATGCTAACAAATTCCACGAGATGTCAAATGCGACACAAGAACTGCCAGCAGAGGCGGCACCGGCCAGAGAGAGAGTAACGAGCGTGAGAAGGGAAATAACCCGATGCATTTGTGAGGTTTTTCTGTTAAATATCGTTTCCTGAGGTCGTGCGTTTAAAGTGTGTTTGACGTGGAGTAAATTAGAAAAGGGATCAGGCCATGTTATTATTGAAAGATAACGCCTTTGGATTCAAACACAGTCGCCCCCCCATCCCAGAGCGGAGCATGAGGAACTCTTCTTCATGATCAATCCTCTAACGAGATATAGTAACAGTGGATAGGCCGACTCAGTTGTTGACAAGTTGACAAGTTCCGAAACCGAGTGAGTCCAGGGTAATTATGTACTACCTCGTCTCTTCACCTTGGTCTAAAAAATCCAGTCTCGGCAGTAAGCTAGCTATAGGCACCAGAACAGTGACGATCATATGTTTGAAAATCCAGGCAATGCAATTCTCTGTATTTTCGCAACAGAGTCTCTTCTACACGCTCTCTGAATCTGGTACCCAAGGTCTCTGGTGTCCCAGCTCTACGGACCTACAGTACACTGAAAAACCCAAATGAATACTTTATCTCCAGACCTGAACTCTTGTATTTCTGGACTTCATCTTTCCTTTGGCTCTCAGCTCGGCCACCAAAGATAGCACCCGTCTGAACAGAGTACCGTTACAACAAGTGCTTTTCAAAACTTATGAAGGATAATAGTTAAAGCAAAACCATGTACGTCATGGCCCGCATCAGAGTAAAGGATTTGTATATATTGTCACCTTTTGCTCGTGTGATATGGTCTTTTTCTTTTGAAACATTCTTCTTCTTGGACAAAGATTTAACAACGCACGCAATCACCATTCCTACAAGCATGAATGTGCTTGGGCTTCAGGCATTATTTGCCTTCGTTCAAGCTTCTGCACTCGTCCAACTTTTTCTGTCTGTGATTTCTTGTCAGGAAGTATATAATTGCTATATGCATAACTTGTGCCTGGTTGCCTTATTGGGTGGCTATGGGCCGCTCCAAAAACATTGATGAGAACTTCGAAGTTGCTCTATAATGCTCCTCCGATGCCGATGATCAGCTGCTCTGTCTGTTTCCACTCGCGAACGTCTTGGGTGCAGTTCTTGGGCCTCTATCAATTTCTATAACCCAAGATCAGGACGCGAGTGTACTACAGCTTAGGATTCGACCCACCCCGTCAAGTAGACTCCGGTCCATAAGTATGACATGTCTTACCCTTGGTTGACTTCCATCAATGATGGATTCTCTTTTACTCTGCGCTTGGATGCCGGCAAACACGGTTCCTCCCTTACTTATAGAAGCATGCGGTGCGGTCTCGGACTTCTTTCAAACCTCTTTCTTTTCCAAAGATTCAGCTATGGTCTTTGGGATTAATCTGAACGGTCCTGAATACGAGGCAAGGTATGTCCGTATATAGTCCTCTTTCATTTCAGCTGATTAATGACGGCATAAGGTTGAAGAAGCCCTTCTCGCCTCCTACCGTGACATTGAAAGAAATTCACGATGCCGTGCCGAAACATCTGTTTAAGAGTAACGCGCGCCAGCTACTTGATGCGTGATTACCTGCTGACTCGATCATACATTAGAGGACCCAGTCAAGGCAGTCGCCTATGTTGCCCGCGACATTACCTTCACTCTTCTTCTTTTTAAACTTGCCTCTTTGATTGGGCCTTGGGCAGACACGAACTTCTCAGGCTTCGTGACATCTGGATGGAACAAAGCTCTTCTCAAGACTGCTCTCTGGTGCACGTACTATTGGGTTCAAGGCATGGTATGGGCGGGGATTTTCTGCTTAGGTATGACTCTTTTCTGTTACTTGCACTGACGTCGTTCGCTGATTATATGACAGGACATGATGCCGGACATGGTACCCTCTTTGACAATAACAAAGTAAACAATGTTGTTGGTTTTGTCCTTCATACCGTATGTCTCAATAGCAAGATATCAATGCAGTCGTTGACTCGAACGTAGTGGCTTATGATTCCTTATTATGCCTGGCGCTCTACCCATCATGCTCACCATGCAAGTTCTACCATAGGTCCACTTTTTTATCTATCAGACTTATAGACTTACAGAAAGCAACTGCCTCGATGGAGCGAGATGAGAATTATGTCCCATACTCTCGCAGCGAATACAACCTTCCGCCCGAGAAACAGGCGACTAAATTCGACTATGCTGATATTTTCGAAGAAACTCCGATCTGGACACTTGGTCGCATGCTCATCATGCAAGGGTTGTGAGTTTCCCCCACCATTCGAGTAGAACTGGACCGTTACTCAATCCACACCCCTGAAGTGGCTGGTGGGTGTACCTTGCAAAGAATACCATGGGTTCGAAGATGTACCCTCCTGGCACAAACCACTTCGATCCCAACTCCCCGCTGTTCAAGCCGGAGCAACGTAAGTAATCACTGAGACCCAGTTTGATGTTTCTATGTTTAGTGCGATTTTCATAGGAAACTCGATCATCATCTCGAATATCGGCTTAACCGCAATGTTGTGTGGTATGGCGTATGTTGGGCCCCACCTCGTATTGAAATATTACCTCGTGCCTTATCTGGTGTGTAGACCTTCATAACGCCGGGTCCATCCCGTCTCATAACTTCAATAGCTAACGAATCATTGGTAATTGAATGATTGAATTTCGCTATATCTATGCACACTACTGATGTGAATTCTATCTCTTACAGGATCGGTACGTTCATACCGGGTGTATTGTGCTGTCCTGATATTCCATCTGCTGGATCTAGTCATGTTCACATATCTGCACCACTCAGACCCCACGATTCCCCATTATAGAAAAGCAGAATGGTCATTCCTTCGAGGTGCGGCAGCGACCGTTGACAGGCCCCTTCTTGGGTGGTGCGGTCGTTTCTTCTTCCACAACATATCGCATGATCATGTGGCACACCGTATGTTCTCTAATGGTATAAATATATATGAGGTGACAATCGGCATCTTTGTTAGATTTCTTCATCAAAGCTCCATTCTGTTAGTCCTTCGTATTTGTAGCACTGTTCATCTGACCTCTCCATTGTTATCCAGATAACGGACCCCAGATTACCAAGGCAATCAAGACTGTATTGAAAGACGATTATAACTACGACTCCACGGTACTTTCCGAATACCTGTCTGCATATTCAAAGCTTGACGTGTAGTGACAGCCCACTTGGTATGCCTTGTACCGCTCTTTCACTCAATGTTTGTTCGTCGAAGAAGAAGGCGACATTATCTTCTACAAGAACAAACACGGCGTTGCTGCCCGAGAGCTAGCTAAAAGTACAGTGAAGGAGATCAAGGAGCATGGATGGAATGGCGATGTGCAAGATAGCAGTATCGAGTTTCCCAGATTGGATTAGATCTAGATTAGTACGAAGCTCAGTATTGTTGTACTTGCGTCCGTCAATCTTGTACACGATGATGAAACGACTCCGACTCTTCAGTATCCCGTCGCGCTCAGGTATCCCTACATCGGGCCCCAGGTCTCATTTGAGCGATGTAGACTCGATCCTCCATACATACTTCCTTGGCCACCTGTAACACACCTCGACCCCTCCGTGGCTGTTCGCAACCCTAGCACCGCCCAGCTCTGCCTCCAACAAGTTCACATCAGGACTGTTGCCATCACTCATCGGATACATGTAGCAGACTGCCAAAAAAAAACGAAAAAAAGGAGTCCAACTTTCTATCTACATGTGATAAATTGAACTTGATAAAATCAAGGTATAATTGCAAGTGCAATTGCGAGAGCTACCGTATAGAAAACGCATCACGAAGTAAGTGTACACGAATGGTCCTATCAAAGAAAGATGATCAAGACTAGATCCATAATCTCATACATCATCCTTGCGGCGTGGTGAATTCGGGAGAGATGGTTGCCTCTGATTCGACCACACAGATAACCGCCCGCCTAGCATCCCTTGCGTCTGTAACGCCGCAAAGACCGATCTGCGCCTGTTCATAGGACTCGCTGCAGACTCATAACCTTCCTCTCCCTCCATTATGATCTTCATCGTCCGGGGGTCAATGCGGAATTTCTTATTGGACAGAACTTCCTTGATCTCCTCCTGACGGTGACGTCCTGCAAGAAGCTCGCCCATGCCTGTCTGCGCCCCGATGGACACGGCCGAGGCAATGGTACCAGGTTCATGGCGGAGGCGTAGTCTTCGTCTTTCCACTCGATGGAAGATATGTATTATGCCAGCACAAAGAGCAAGGACGAGCATGGAAGCTGCGAGGATATGAGTGGCGATTGAGCTATCAAAGTAGATACAATTAAAGGGATACAAGAATAAGAGATAGATGTAGACATACCTCAGCCATACGCGGCTCTGGAACGTCTTAACTTGTACTGTAAGACTCTCATTGTGAGGTAGGAAGTACACATTCCTTGCAATGAGGGCCAAGTACGTTTGCTGTTATTATAAAATGAGCACTGCTTTGACCACAGAACAATTCAAAAAATCAGACTCACATAGACACTCGTCGACAAATCCACAAATTTATCAGATTCAAAGCTTCCAATGAGACCCTGAGGACTCTGCACGGCTGCTTGAAACACAGCAGCCGGGAGCTGTATCCTGGTAGCGGTCTGTCTGTCCAGTACGAACGGGTCCGTAATGTTGATCGCATTAGTAGTGTCGATCGCAATAGTAGTGTTCGTCACATTAAACTGGACACCATTATACGCACGCCCGAACAGAGGGTCTCCAGTGACGTTCCCAGAGAGTGAAGAGAAATTGGAAGACGACGAGAACGGACGGAGTTCCAGGACCTTTGTGAGATTTCCGGTTGCAAGGTCGACGTTGACATTGACGTCCCACAGGGAGATATTAGGGAAACAAAACGTGGCTGATGCATTAGCTATTGGTTCGTAACTATAATGTGTTGTCTAGTCGCGGAATGCATTTGATGAAGTTGAACGTACGTGAAGAACCAGAAGACAACAGGTTTGAACCACGCTAAGTTAGACTGGCTGCAATCCGTCGTATTCACACCTATAATTGATGAATTTAGTTTCTCGGCGGCAATACGACTGGTGAGCATTATACTTACCGAACAGGTTAACAGCTGACTTATCCACAGACCAAGATATAGTACAATCGTTAAATTTTGCAGAATTGTTCCATCCTGAACCATCGTCGTGTTTTGCCATGTCGACCTAAATTACACATATTCAAAACGATGACTTGAACAAAGAGGAGAAACTAGTACATGAATTGAATGACATCTACTTTCGCTTTTTACTCCCGTAGTGTTGGCGATCACGGTGCCATTAGAAGCAATGTCCCTCGGTAACTATAGAGAAGCCGGGTTTCTTACTGAAGACGACATTGTCAGAATAGAAACTAACCTCGAACGGCGCGACAGTATATTGTTCATGAATGAAAGAAGGATCTGGGAGATTATACAGCACTGATGCAGAGGCGAACCCAGCCGCTGTCACGAATGCTATATAGAATCATCAGAGACTGACCAAGACTTGCTTGAAAACTTTCTTACACGTTAAATCCAGGTATTGAAGGTCGTGGTTGAGTCCGATGGCACTTGTGGTGTTAAGCGTAACATCTGTTTCCAATGTGATTCGTAATCAGATGACAAAACATACTGGCAAACATACCAGGCAGCGGCAAATAAGTATCCTTCACGACAAGGAGGGCTGCAGACAACGGTTGAAATAAGAGCGACAGGAGGACCATAAGACTGGTGAGTGCCACAAGGTAATGTCTATTTGATGCTGCATTCGTCCATACGATGAAGTTACTAAGGAACATAAGTTCGGCCACCCCGATGAAAACGAGCTTTGACGTACTTGATTCTAGTGTAATCTAGTAAGAGACTCCGATGAGGCGGGGAATCTCCATGAACAAGGTCAATATATGGCTGGAATAATGTCAAAACGAGTTAAAACAATGATCAGATCGAGCCAGCACACCTGCATCTTTTTGATCTCGAAGTCCGTCCACGTCCAAAATGCAGCTAGCTAAAATTGGTATTAGAGCATACAAAATACGCATATATCTATGAGCCGACGTACAATGGCGGCTACAGCGACTGGAGGTAGAGTCTATTCAGAAGATGCGTCAGCAGGACGGCGCTTAAAGTGCGAGTCAACTTACGTAGACATAATGAAGGACCCCCGTCTCAGTTCCGGTGTCCTTCATCGCAGGCCATCCTAGAGTAGATATATATGCTTCAATCGATGACAAGATACGATTTCTGACACACCTTGATTCTTGTTGCTAACGTGGAGCGCTACTTCTAATCCGACAGCGCCAGCGACCAAGACGACGACGAATGAGATCCAGAAGAAGGGTCTGAGGGGCCAGGGCACCCAACCAGAGTCAGTTGTGTTATCCAGCTCGGGTAAGTCTTCGGTGCGATAATGAGGACTAGGCACATGAGCAAGACAGAAGACTAACCTTGAACATGAATCTTTGGTGTTGAGTTTGGATATGTAGCAAACTGCACATTAGATGATGGCTCAGAATCAAGCAAAGGCTGCGACGGGGTAGAAGGAGGTGAGAATTGTGGGTCGAAAGAACGATTCTAGGCAAAAATGATGAGATCTTGCATTCTGGTGCGGCCAATGAGCTCACGACAAATGCTGGCGTACGAGGAGGCACAGATAAAGCACCCTTTGGCAAAGGCAGAACATCAGACCCAGCAGGCTGAGCTTGTTCGAGAGACGGGCGAGCTGGCGGAGGGGTTACGTCGGAGATAATCATGATGGACAGAAAGACAAAGGCTAGCCTTTCTGCTTCGTAGCCTGCTTTTGTCCATGCGGCTCATCAAGATGGGTGTCAAGGTAGACAACAGTTGGCCGAAGTGCCGTCTATAATTAATTTGGCATCAGGAATATGCCAGTGCTTCTCTGCGCCCTTTAGGATGATCAATATACCTCCGATCAAAGCTGGATCGACGTGAAGGAAGGTAAGGAGCCTTCCCGGAGGCCTCTGCGCATAACAGACATCAACCCCGTTCGGCAGCTCTTGCCAGAACTCTC
>JAGGAQ010006367.1:0-17609 GCA_017657225.1 Termitomyces sp. T69sscA
GGGCTGTGACCCGGTGTGACATATTTTGCACTTCCCGGTCCTTTTGGTACCCTCACTCGGACATTGGCCGACACATCTCATACGCCGTAAATCTTTATATAAAAATTCTATCTCTCTAGCTTAGGAGTAAATAGAGATTGTCTAAAAGTTTGAAGAGCATGCATGCACTGGACAGAGCTGCAGAAAAAAAATGGCTAGAATTTGCACTTCCCGGCACATAACAGTAACGAGCGTTGAGATACTGAATAAGTTAAAGAAAATATTTTATCGACTCGCCTAGGGAGCGAACGTTGAGATTAGGGAACTCTAATGTCTCAACCGCTCCCTAATATGTGGGACATTGGTCTCATGAAAACCAAGTTTTAACCCGATTAATTCTAATCCACGCTTTTCACCCGAGCGCTTACTCGGACATCCCGAACCGTGATCTCTCATGGTAGTTATATCAACTCAGAACGGTGCAGGCTCAGTCCGTTTGTGAAAGAGATCGTCTGGATGAAATGTCAGGCCCAGCGATCCATTCATGATTTTGTAGAATGGTCCATCATAGAGATAAACTCAATCATTCTGCATGATACCAAACTCAATTTTTCAACTAGAGACAATCTTTCCATTTCCCAACAGGAAGTTTTAGTACACATGATATGCATTCAGTAACCATTACTGCGTTCATGACACCTATGACAAGCAATCCAGTTCTACGCCTCTAGTTGGTCGTTGCGGTGGTAAATGGAGTGTTGGCAAAGCCAATGCGCTTGTTGGCAGTATCAAATACGGTGTAGAAGCGCTCGAGGAACGCGTAACCGTTGATGAAGTCCAAGCCAGAACCAGTGCTCCCGCCGTTGTCAGCGACAATCAGATAGACACTGCTAGGCGATCCACCGAGGGCAGTGTTAAGGGAGCGTGGCCAAATCTGAGCATTAGCAGTGAACTCGAAGGTGGCCTGACCAAGGACATTAGGACTATTTTTCGATTGTGATGTGAAGTAGATCGCTTACTCCATTTATAGTGAAGAAGAGGGATTCAAGGTTGGCGAATTGCGAGGAGGTAATGCGAAGCAGGCCAGTCGTGCCATCCAGGACAGCACCAGTAACGCTGCGGTAACGGTTGAAGGCATCGCTAGCGATGTATAGGAGTGTTGTTCCTATGCGCAGCTCAACAGTCACCCAGCTTTTATTTTGGGACTAGACTTACCGGTGTCGACGATACCAGCAGTAGTCGAGAGGATGGAGGTCGAAGCACCGTAACGTATGCTCTGGTTGATACCCCAGTAGAGCCTTGCGGGGGTTGTAGTGGTGAGAGGTCTTTACAAGAATATTAGGATGAGAAAACGGTCGGCATTGGAACTAGAACATGACTCCTCACGCAAAGGCTATGGTGCCAGTATACTTCGAGGTGTCAGCGCCACCCCAGGAGAGCTCCCCGTTCAAGGCCTCAATAGAGGTGGTGGGCTCGAAGGAAATACCGATTTCATTGCCAGATATAAGGCCCAAGGAAAAGGCGTTGTCCGTGACAGTGGGGACAAGGGAGGTGAAATCGGGAGAGAGTGTGCCTGTATCATATCGGACCGTATGCCATCGAGTAGAACTGAACCTACTTACCTTGGGTCAAATCGACTGGGCCAATACTAAAGAAAGACATCAACGAAGATACACAAGCTACACACAAATATATGTCACCCAAGGATACCGTCAGTACCAGCGAAGCCAATAGCCTAGAACAGTCAGTCAGGTCATAACGATATTAAGCATAAAGGCGTACAGCTGACGCGACCCCAATGGACTGCCTGGGGATTACGAGACCAGAAGCAATCGTAACTTGGTCAACGTATTCAGTACCTGTTACTCAGCCAGTCAACTGTCATCATTTTTCCATCGCTTGGCATAAAGAAAGTTATACCAGCGAAGGCTCCAGATCCATAAGTGACGGACTAGTGACAATGAAAATTCATTTTACTGAAGATCAACTAAAGCACATACCACACTGTTGGATGTCTTGGAGCTGGTACTGGTAGGCCTGTATGAAGTTCCGGCGCCGATCCAAGTGTTCGAGCTGATGAAGCGCGTAAGTCAACGCAATATTTTCGCCAAAAATGAGATTCACCTTCCAGTGTCAATGATGAGCTCGTCTAGCGATGTCAAGGGATCAGCAATCGCCAGTCGAAGTAACTTGAATGCTTCGTCTTACACGTTGTAGCGGGGCTACCTACACCAATGGACGCAATATAAGAGACGGCCTGGTTGTCAACCGGCTCATCGATGATGGCATCGGATGAGAAGACGTCAGGTGAAACACCTTTGGACAAAGCCTCAGCACGAGCGCGAAGGTGTTTAGCACGAGCCAAGTCATGGCGAATGAGGTTGTGAACGCTGGTGACATTTAGTCGCCTGGCGAGGGGCAACTTTACAGGGGAGTCGCGAACGACAATCGGGTTGGCAGAAACCGCCAAAGCGAGGAGAAGAGTGGCCAAGAGAGAGGGAGCAGCGAACATTTTAAGGATGAGATAGCTAGGGAGTGAAAAAAAACTGCGTTTCTGTTCATCTTTATATGTTTTGGAGGACGTCCTCCACATGCAACGTGGAGTTAGAAGACCTACAGAATCCAGCCATACGTCAAGACATGAACACGTTAAGTTTCGGAAGATAAGATCGCTTTCGTTTCATTCGTGGAGTCGAGTACATTGCGCTGGACGAATTCTCTGGGCGGGCAATTTATGGGACGAGGACACTGGCAGCTGATAACTAGGTTTGATTTCTCTCTGATCCTGCTCTGTAACTAAGACGTGTCGTCGCATGGTTCGTTCGATTGGGTCTGCATATGGCTACAGCATCAAAAGTACAAGAGCGATTAGACCGACGGCCACAAGGTCTACTTATCTACGTGTTCAATTTTAGCCCAGCACCAAATGGTCTTTCGGTAAAACGGATAGGGAAACCGTATCCCTAAGAAGTGGTCAGGGCCCAGAGGAAGTGACGACATCGAATAAAGTTTCCCTGAGGCTTGAAGTCGAAGTTTGTTGTCTTGAGAAGCGCACCCTCGGACATGTCAACACGTGCCGTTCAAGCAGATGATCAAGGAATGCAGCTGCCCTCTCAGCAGGTGGGCGATATCTCGGAACTAACAACGAGTATCTTTGTGGAGCCTAGCTGCATAGGTATTGTATTCGGTGCGCCTGTTTCGGACCGTAGCGATGGTGACAAAGACAGCTGTCGCTCAGAGCCTGATTCACGTCTTTGACTCCGTGACTCCTACCTGTTAAGTACTACTCTTTTTGTCATGATCTTGACTCTTCTTGCAGCATGGCTATGACCTTCTCCTAAAAGAGTGCCTTTCTAACTGGCTAGTTGCTATTGATCTCAAAAAAGCGTACGACCTATTTTCATTATGGTAGGTCTGATCAGTTCGTTTTGCACATATTACCAAAATGTTATCTACATATATCGCCAAAAGACGACAACTTCCAAGCTTTGAAATTGGCGGCATGATCTGGGCCATTGCTACCGGACTTTGAATTTGCCACACGTTCAATCTGAACGAGGCCCATCAATATATTGCCCGAAAGTTTGAAGGTTGATTGGAATCATCGTTGTGACTGTTATATGATCCAACTTACAACCTCGTTCTATCTAAATCGATATCCGGGGGATTGAATATTCCATCGCCCCAAGGTGGAAGAACAACATCGGGCAGTAACCAAAAGTTCATCATTCAAGCCCACTGCCGCATACATTCGTCTTCTATACTGCCGTCCTCGAACACTTAATGCAACTGACTTGGTCTACAGTCAGTCGTGACAACTAAACACCGAAAAGCCTACTGATTTTCCATGTAATGTTTCGCGATTGGACATAACCTACACGATAACAAGTGAGGAATTTCCCGACTAGTTACGAAAGTATAGTTAAAATCCCAAATAACGACATATCTAAACACTGAACGATGGATAAAATCATTTACCACCACCCGCCATATCCACCACCATTACCGCCATTCCCACCGTTCCCGCCATTGCCGCCATTACCGCCGTTGCCACCCCAATACGAACCACCACCATTGCCTCCATTGCCTCCATTGCCACCGTTCCCGCCATTTCCTCCGCCACCATAGTAATTCCTACCATAATAATTGTCTCGATAATAATCATTATCGTAATCCCAGTAGTTGTAGCGTCCTCTGTTGTAATAATTGCGGTTATGATACGAGTCGTAATACCCTCTCTAAGAAAGATGTCAGTTTTTGAATAATATGATGTGTGGGTCACGAACCTGGACAAGCGAGGGGTTGGACGCAGGTGCAGCAGCTGAGGGTGCAACGGCGGCCAAGAGGGCCGCGAGTGTAAGGGTGAGAATACACTTCATATTTTGGAGTAGAGTGATACTTGAATTATAATGTGAAGCTGGGATGTCAAAGTTCAACGTCGATTCTGGGCATATTTATACCTTTCGATGGACGTATAAAGTGGGTCGTGAAAAGCTCCTAACGCGTTGCGGTGACGTATGAATATACGCAATCTTGAGGAAGGACAGGAGGTCTCCTAGAATTCCCAAAAAGGAGTTGCGGTACATTGTGGCGTATGTCTCTATAATCTGCGGAGTTCGAGAGTTTCGTGGGGTTCTGATGCAGGAGGTAGTCAATTGGGACGCTGCTCTTTGTCTAGATTACTGCAGAATAGAAAAGATGTTACATTTCCAGAGTTATCAAGTTATATATGCCGCAAACAATTTGTTGATGCCTCGCAATTGCAAGATATGTGCAAACTGTGGTTTACATATACCGTTCAACAGCTACGCGCCAGATACTTCAGGTCTGTGTAAATTTTCCTCTCAACTGTACCGGTCAATTTTTTTTCAAGGATGGGAGATGAAAACATGGAAGGAAAATGGGAATTTTCGAAATCAAACCGGACTTTTATTGACTATTGTGTTTGAAATTACCCCGGCGACAATGTTTGCCATTACACAGCAAGCTAACATGATATCGCGAATTAATTAAAGATTAAAACCCAATTATAACCCTAGAGAATTATAACAAATTAACGACGGAACTGTCTACCACCACCCACCATATCCCCCTCCGTTCCCACCATTTCCACCATTCCCCCCATTCCCACCGTTCCCTCCATAACCGCCCCAATATGAACCCCCACCGTTCCCACCGTTCCCTCCATTCCCACCGTTCCCACCATTTCCTCCCCCACCATAGTACCCACCATAGTACTTTCTGCCATAATAATTGTCTCGATAATAATCATCATCGTAATCCCAGTGGTTGTAGCGGCCTCTGTTGTAGTAGTTGCGATTACGATACGAGTCGTAATAACCTCTCTGGAATAAAAGATGAGTTTTTGGGGTTGTGTGCGCGTGTGGTACACACCTGGACAAGTGAGGGGTTGGAGGTAGGTGCAGCTGCTGAGGGTGCAGCGGCGGCCAAGATGGTGGAAAGTGCGAGAGTGAGAGCGTATTTCATATTTTGGAGTAGAGCGATGTTCGAGTGAATAAATATGTGAAGCTGGGATACTGAAGTCCAACGTCGATTCTGGACATCTTTTATACCTTTCGCGGACGTATAAAGTGGGTCGTAAAAAGCTCCTGACTCGTTGCGGTGACGTATGAATATACGCAACCTCTTGAGGAAAGGACAGGAGGCCTCCTAGAATTCCCAAAAAGGAGTTGCGGTACATTGTGGCGTATGTCTCTGTAATCTATAGGAGGTTGTCAATTGGCATTGTCTACTTTACTGCAGAATAGATGGGATGTTCCATTTCCAGAGCTATCAAGGTAGACGCGCGTTAAATAAGTAGCTGTTGTCTCGTAATCGCAAAATATGTACATTCTATGGTTTACATATGCCACTTATCATCGTACGCGTGCGATTCTGGCATTATTTCTATCCGCTGCACCGATCAAATTTTTCTAAAGAGGGTAAGATGAATACATAGATTGAAGAGAGCTGCTTTAATCCAACCCCATCCATTGCTACGGGCGAGGACTTGCCACTGGAATTGAAAGACTTTGTGTAAACAATTCTTGCCTTGGCACAGCACGCTGGCACGAAAAAGCGAGATAATTTTAGATTAAAGCCAGATAGGAACCGCAGAAAATAATAGTAAATAGTATCGGGGAAATTATTTACCACCACCCGCCATATCCACCACCATTCCCACCATTTCCTCCATTCCCGCCATTTCCGCCATTACCACCACTCCCACCCCAGTACGAGCCCCCACCATTGCCTCCATTGCCTCCATTCCCACCATTCCCGCCATTTCCTCCGCCACCATAGTAATTCCTTCCATAATAATTGTCTCGATAATAATCATTGTCATAATCCCAATAGTTGTAGCGACCTCTGTTGTAATAGTTGCGATTACGATACGAGTCGTAATAGCCTCTCTAAAAAAGATATCAGTTTTTTGCATTGTGTGGGGTGTTTACAAACTTGGACGAGCGAGGGGTTGGAGGTAGGTGCGGCTGATGAGGGTGCGGCGGCGGCCATAATGGTGGCGAAGGCGAGAATGAAAATAGATTTCATATTTTGTATGGAATATTGCTTCGCTCGTGGTAGATGAGGATGTCAAGCGGGAATGTCGAACATAACGTCGATTCTGGGCATGTTTTATACCTTTCGACGGACGCATAAAGTGGGTCGTAACAAGCTCCTAACGCGTTGCGGTGACGTATGAATATACGCAATCTTGAGGAAGGACAGGAGGTCTCCTAGAATTCCCAAAAAGGAGGTGCGGTACATTGTGGCGTATGTATACAATCTGCAGAGTTCGCGAGTTTCGTGGGGTTTTGATGCAGGAAGCAGTCAATTGGAATACATGCATTCTCTCTATCTGTTGAATTCCAGACTCAGTCCGTTGCACAAACGACTATATTTTCCATATACCTGTTGGGTATAACGTTAGTCTATCGTGGATATATATCTATACAAGAGCTCGGTCTCACCTCAGTCCGTTGTACAAACGACTGAGGTGTTCCGAGTCCCGCCTCCGGTCCTTTTGTAAGTCCTGTACAGTTTTATCTATCTCCGTATTTCCTTCCGCATACTCCTCGTCACGTGTTTGGTATCGCGTACCTCGATTCCTAGATTTTTGCAGAAATTACAGTTACAAGTTCTTCAATTTCCAGAGCTATCGAGTCCGACGTGCCGCAAAGCACTTTTTGCCTCGCAATTGCAAAATACGTGCACTATATGGTTCACATCATGTGCGATTTGTACATTTTCCTATCTACCGAGCCGATCAAGTCCATTTTGAAGTATGGATGATAAATACAGATCGATGAGCCCTGTTTTCATACAACCTCCTCGATGAATACGAATACCTGTCTCCAAACTTGAAAAGGCTTGTGTGAGCCTTTTTGGCCATTTCACGACACGCTAACGCAAAGCAACGACTTAACTTTTAATTAGAGGCAATAATGACCGGCAGAACGTAAATACTGATACTATCGAAGAATCTGTTTACCACCACCCGCCATACCCGCCACCATTCCCACCATTCCCTCCATTCCCGCCATTGCCGCCATTACCACCGCTCCCGCCCCAATACGAAACCCCACCACTCCCTCCATTCCCGCCATTACCTCCATTCCCACCATTTCCGCCATTTCCTCGCCCACCATAGTAATTCCTTCCATAATAGTTGTCTCGATAATAATCATCATCATAATCCCAGCAGTTGTATCGCCCTCTGTTGTAGTAGTTGCGATTACGATACGAGTCGTAATAACCTCTCTACAAAAGATGGTCAAATTTGAATAATATGGGCTGTGAGTCACGGACCTGGACAAGCGAGGGGTTGGAGGCAGGTGCGGCGGCGGCGAGGATGGTGGTGAGTGCGAGAGCGAATGTGAATTTCATGTTTTAGAATTGCTTGAGTGAGTAAGTGAAGCTAAGGTGCTGAGGCTGAATGGGCATGTTATATACCTGGTGGACGGTACAATGTGGGTCGAAAGAGACATGTGTTATCGCAGAGGAATGTGGCGCAACGTCGAGACACTGATGGGGATATGTCACGAACTTGCAAAGGCATTATTTGTATTGGCGAGTTTGTACAGCGCCGAGTACCGACGACTACTACAATGTTCACAGGACTGGTTCGTGTGTCTCGCAGATGGGGTAGACACGAGGTCACGTTTGACAGATCGAGCATCTTGGGACCGTGCTGTCTGCCGTGCGTGACGAGGGCGGGTGCACGCTGACGATCGGGGACTGCGGGGCGATCCTGGGGGACTGCCACATCGGGGACTCGATCGCGGTGAACGGGGCGTGTCTGACGGTGACGGGGTTCGAGAAGGAGGAGCGGGGCGGGTGGTTCACGGTGTGGCTCGCGAACGAGACGCTGGCGCGGACGGACCTCGGGGAGCGGCGGGCGGGGGAGCAGGCGAACCTGGAGCGGGCGATGGGGGCGGGGGCGCGGTTCGGGGGACACTTTGTGCAGGTGAGCGCGGGCGCTGCTGTGTGGGCTGTGGCTGACGGGGGCAGGCGCACGTGGACGGGACCGCGACGATCGTGTCGCGGGAGCGGGACGGGGAGTCGCTGCGGCTGTCGTTTGCGCCGGGGGACCGGGGGCTGCTGGAGTACGTGGTGGAGAAGGGGTACGTGACGATCGACGGGGCGTCGCTGACGGTGACGCGGGTGGACGAGGGCGCGTTTGACGTGATGCTGATCCAGCACACGCAGACGAGGATCACGCTGGGCACAAAGGGCGTCGGGGCGCGGGTGAACGTGGAGGTGGACATGGTCGGCAAGCACGTCCACAAGAGCGTCCGTGCGCTGGTCGAGCAGGCCGTCGACGCCGCACTCGCCCGGCGCGGGCTGGGCCGTGATGATGTAATCTAGCGTAGTCTTCTCATGCCCGCACACGTCGTAAATGTCATCGAGCCGTCGCCGTCCAAGCAGCCGCCGCCGTCCAAGAAGCCGCAGCCGCCGCCGCAGCCGCCGCCCCCGTCCAAGAAGCCGCAGTCGCCGCAGCCACAGCCGCCGCCCCTCCGTCCGCGCGCAAAGATCAACTCGAGCGCACAGCCCCGCGTCCGCCCCGAGCCACGCGCCGCCCTCAGACCCGCCTCGGTCCGCATCAAGGCCCGCGTCCCGCCAGCTGCCCTCCGCAGCCCACCGCCCGCGTCCCCGCCCACATCCACCCTCTCCTTCTCCTCCCGCTCCTCCCTCTCCGCCGCAGACGACCTCCGCCCCGCACCCGCCCCGCGCTCGCCCGCCCCCGATCCCGACCTCAGAGCCAACGCCAAGTCCAACCGCAAGGTGCGCACCCCGCCCCCGCGTCTCCCCGTCCTCACAGCCCCCAGATCGCAGACCTCGAGATAACAAACCGCTCCCTCCTCGCCATCAACGCCTCCCTCGAGAGCACAAAGCACACCCAGGCCCGCGAAATCCGCGATCTCCGCCGCAAGCTCCGCGAGTCCCGCCTCATCCTCCCCCCGCCCGCCTTCCGCGCCGTCAACGACGCCGACCCTACTGACGACTCCGACTCGGACGACGACGACGACGAAGACGAAGACGACGCCGCACAGGACGAGGTGTTTGTCCGCATCAAGACCATGCTCGACAATCTCCTTGAGACGGGCCGCGCAGCACTCCAGACCCAGCCCCGTGAGAGCGCCGCCAAGGTCCTCAGCGCCGACGAGGTCCGCTCGTGGACCGAGGAAGACGGCCCCGACATACACGCGCACAACGGCTCGGACTCGGAGGACGAGGTCGAGAGGACGCTGATGCATTCTGCTACGCCCACGCCCCCGCCCATACGCATATCCACATCGGGACAATATACATAGATACCAGCAAGGATGCTTATTGATACCCTCTCACACACACGCTCTCCATCGTAGCTCTAGTCCAGCTAGTATGTATATACGCTTTCAATTATTCCTCTGCCATCCTCTGCGCCCGCTTTGCTAGCTACAAATAAACTTAGCATCTCAGCCAACGAAAAAACAATCCACTCACAGCAGCCGCTAGATCCATCTGCCCCCCGCCCCCGACCGCAGGCTTCGGCGGCACCGCCCGTGCCCCCCCGCTCGCGCTCGCACTCGGCCGGGCCGCAACCGGCACAGGCGGTTTACCACCCACCATAGGCTTCGCAGCAACAGGCGGCGCCTTGGGTTTCGCACCCACAGGCGGCGGTTTCGGCGCGGTGGGAGGCGGCGCAGGCGACGGCGACGGCGCAGCCTTCTTCCACGGCGTCGACGTCCCGTTCGCCGCCGCCATCCCAGGAAACACAGACACCGGTTTCGCGTTCGCGTTCGCAGTCAGCGACGACGCAGCCGGCGCAGGACGCGCTGTCGATGCCGCCACAGGTGTAGGACGCACCGCAGCCGCAGCCGCCGCCCCGGCAGCCCCACGCCCACGCGGCGGCGGGGGCGGAGGCGGGGGGGCAGCAGCCGCAGGCGGCACAAGCTCGAGATAATTATGCGGCGCCCACCCCTCCACCCCGCCCTTCTTCACCAGCCACCACCCATTATCGTCCTTCTCCACGAGCTCGACGACGTCGTCCTTCGCGAGCGACATCTCCCCCTCCTGGCCCTCGAACGCGAATTTCGCGCGGTACGTCGGCGCCGCGGGCGGTGGTGGTGGTGGCGGCGGCGCCTGCTGCTGCTGTGGAGGTGGGGGAGGGGGGGGAGGCGGAGGGGGAGCAGGAGGCGCGCCGCCTGCGCGTGCTGCGGCGGGACGCGGGGGTGCGTGTGGTGTCTTCGTCGTCGTCGGTGGCGCAGACGGCGTGCTGGGTTTCGCCGGGACAGGCGGAGCGGGTGGGGCGGGAGCAGGTGGGGCAGCGGACCGGGTGGCGGCGGGGGCTGCACCGCCCGGCAGCGGTCGGGGCGCCGGTTTCGGTTTCGGCGCGGCCGGTTTTGGTTTCTAAAAGTCTCTGTCAAGTTACGCTCGACCAGGGACTAGATCGCGTACCTCGGACGGACCGCCTGCGCGCAAGAGCTTGCCATGGGTGATCGGCCGCACGACGCCGGGCTTTCTCTTCGCGGGGGCGCGCGAGAGGCTGCTCGGCGGCTCGCCGGAGCCCACGCTTACCGTATGACTCTTGTATACACCGTCCTTCAACACACTCTCATCCTTGACAAACTTGATCTGCGTCCTCTTGTCCTTCTTCTTCGCATACTCCATCCTACCAGACATGTGATTCAAAACCAGCCCGTGCTTAGAAGAGGACCCCACTTACGTCGGGCCGACGAGGACCGTGATGCTCGCCTGCGTCAGCTGCAAGAGATGCGTGACGAGCTCAGTTTTAAAGTGGCACGTAAACACCGGATCGCCTTCTTCCGCCACGGGCCCGCTCAGTGTCTGCGTTCCCCGCGTTAGCGGCGCGCAAACAGAGTAGAGACGCTCACCATGAAATCGTCCCGGAGATTCGACAGTCCAATACTCCGAATCGACACCAGGGGTATCTTGCGCTCCAAAGATATGTGAGCGTTCCCGTCTTTATTCGTCGCGACGAGGATGTGGAACGCCTTGTTGGTCTGACGCAGATTCGTCAAGAGCGGCGTTCAGATGGCGTGTAGCACTTACAACGACGATATACCGGGGACTGAGTTTACTCGACCGCCCAAAATGCGAAACCAAGAGCTGTATCCTCCCGCTATACGTTACGTGATCCGCTGCAACACAAGTCAGCGCCAAAGTCGTCAAAAACTCCACGACTTACACCCGACACCACAAGCGCTCGCCAGTTCGCTTCCCAACGCACTCTTTCCGTTGACATCGAGGTAGTCACCCATGAACCGACGATAGCTCAAGAGACTGAACCGCCGCCTCTCTTTCCGGCTCGCGAGAATCTGGTGTCCGTACTCGCGGACTTGGGCATACGCGATCCCCTCCTTGTTGTTCTTCCAGAACCGCTGTATCCGCCGCGCGCACTCGTGTTTATATCGCATATAGTTCCTGAACGCGCGCTGGATCCGACGCGCCATGTTGTGCCAGTACTGGTCGCGCATCGTCTCCAACGCAAACAGCTGTCGTGGCTTGATCAGCACGGCTGCACAGACACAAGCACAAAACGCACAGTCTCAGGATTCTTGATAAACGCCTTCGTGACACCCATCTGCCATTCATCCTTCGCGATCCCGCAATCCCTCAAGATCTGCTCACAACCAGACCGCGCGTCGCCCTGCCACGTATAGTCGCCCGCATACGACGTCCTGGGCGACAAGAGGTAGAACCGCTCCACCATCTTCTCAAACGTATTCCGATACGCGAACCCCGCGCGCCGCACGCGGATGTTCTCCTGCAGACCGAGGTACTTGATCTGGTGCAGGATGGCCTTGCCGTCGTACTCGGACGAGCTCCGGTTCGCGTTGGGCTTGATAGTGCGGATGTACGAGGGCTGCGCCTTCATCAGGTTGTCGACGAGCGCCCCCGCGGACGCTTTGATCCTGTCCCCGGCCGTGGGCGGGCGTTTCTTGCTGTTGGGGTCGGGCCGGTCGGGGAACAGCGATTGCAGGAACTGGTTGTCGCTGCTCGCGACGAGGTCGAGCAGGTCTTTGATGAGCGAGTCCTTGTTCTTGTCCGTCATCCCGGCCACGTTGTACATGACATCGCCGGCGTAGTGCCGCACCAGGAACTGCGTCCCGCGGGCGTCAAAGTGGGGGTTGGACGAGAGCATGGACGTTCGTTGGATGAAGCTGTTGTCTGCCGCGGTGGGATCTGCGTGCGCGGTTGCGCATGCGTCGTTGAGGGCTGCGAATATTCCAGGTGGTCGGCGTTCCTCGATTAGGTCACACACGATCTTGTTGTTAAAGTATTTGATTTCATTCCATTTGATTTGCTCTCGAACGTACTCTTCCTGTTCAGTTTTAAGAGTAAGCTCGATGAAAATCTGTTGCAGCTTCTCGTTGACGTAGTTGATGCAAAGTTGTTCAAACGAGTTGTCCTAGACTACTATCAGCATGAATCACGGGGAAACACGAGACGGCTGACGTCGAAAATCTCAAACCCATAAATGTCCTGCCGACGAGACGTCAGTGAACATCTACCAAGCGATTGCAAGCACTGACCAAAATACCGATGACTTGCGCATGAGCAAAACGCGGCTTCATGGAGATATTGACCCTCGAAACGATCCATTCGAATAGGTTGTTGTAAATAGCCTTTGCCAATGCATCTCTTCCGGAAGTTGCTTGAGATGGGTTGAGCGGTACGTCGTAGACCGAGCCTCGCCTGCCACCACGCTGCGTCTCCATGACTCTCATTGTAAGGGCTTTCTGTACCAGGGATGAATCAACACCCAGTAGGTAGGCCACAAAGTCAGTGACATCAGTATCGGCGATCATAGAGTTTCCGTCATCTTGTTCCGCAAATTGAACGTTCCCAAGCCAAAGGATGATTGCGAGCATGCGGAATATTTCCGTTTGCTCCTCTTGGCTCAGACCAATGACACCCATAGCTTTCTGTCAGATGATAAGATGGCAACGGTGGTGGACAAGCAAGTAACGCACGATGGTAGCATGATAGTCTTTGACATCGTCAATGTCCGACACTGATAGACAGTTACTCGTACTCGTATATGCATAGGCTTCAGGGCCTTGAAGACCAAACATCTCTTATGACCGTTAATGAGATAGTTGCGGTACACAGGCAATGCAATCAACACTTGCCTCGCTGTTCGTCTGTTGCACCCTTTGTGAATTGATAGAATATATGGAAATCGCGTTCGTTCTCGATTTGACTGACGACTCTCCCCTTCTCCAGTAGATAATTGGTAATCTGGGCTCCGACAGGCTCTCCTTGTGTATTGAACATGATTTCTAGATATTTTCCCTGCATAGAGATGAGCATGAGAATTCAGCGGTAGGATCTGAACGCACATGTCGACTAGAGTTGTTATTACGGAGCGTCTTGGCGCATCCAAAGCTCTCCAGTAGGGGATTTGTAGCCAGAACCATGTCCTTTATTTCCTGAATGCTGCTATCTTGTCCACCAGAGACCTCGGCGATATACTGCATGATTCGCTTTGCGGCTTCCGTCTTCCCAGCACCAGATTCTCCGGAAATGATGACACATTGGTTTTCGTGGTAGGCATTCATGTTATAATAGGAACTTTCTGCGATGCTAAAGACATGAGGAGGAACTTCAAGACGATTCTTGCCGCGATATTTCTGTATCACTTCATCCGTGTAGATACCAAGGTCTGCATTGCACCATTTGAGCCACGATCGCGATTAGTGACAACTAGGTGCATACCTCGGAAGGGATTCACAGAAATCAGCACCGCTCCAATGTATGTGTATATTTCACCGTTGGTCCACCGTTTCTGGAGATTCTCATTGACGCTCTCATTGCTGATTGTGGTAAGTAATGTCATATCAGATACGCCAACTTGCTTCTTCTTGAATCCTTCTTTCCAGTCAGCCTAAAGGAGGCGGAACGCATGAGTGGCGTTCAGGGCTATGACAGTAACACGTACCTTTGCCACCTTCCCCTGCCCGCCCGACTTCTTTGGGGCAGGTGTTACTTTCTTGCCTGCCTTCTTTGATGGCGCCTAAGGAGTGCGGTTGAGCATTGACTTGAGAGGCAGTAAGATAGTAGCAGACCATAATGTAAGGCCGGCCAGATTGGAAGAAGGGACCAGTCCAGAAATCTTATTGACTTGTACCTGTGTGGTATCGCGCAGTCGAGCCAATTCGAGCCTCCTGTTCGGATGTTACCGAAGTACCCTCAGCGACGCTGTTGCGCGACGTGTGTATCCGTTCTCCGTCATGTCTTTCGAAACTCTCTCATTTCGCGGCGCGAACATAGAACGTCCATCGTTCAACATGGGCTCCCTTGTTGACTCCTTAATATCCTCAACTTGTACTAAAAGTCATCCCCAATTGCATTCTTTGCGACTGCACCTCTCAACTCGGTTATCCCACTATTTCACTGCTAAGCAACCATTAGATTGAGAGAAAGTACGTTCTGCGACCATAAGCACAAGTAATACGTCACGGGTGTTCCCGGTGAATCGGTGACCTTAATTTTCCTTCGCCTTGTGCGCCTTCAAACGTTCACCATGGGCCTGCGAGAACCCCGACCCCCAAACTATTCACCAGATGATGACTGTGCAATCTGCCAGGAGAGACTAGTGATACCAAACACCACGGGAGAAATCGGTGCGAGGTCAATGAAATTTGGTACCTCTATGTTTGGTATACTGACTGCTTGCCGACCAGTGCTATTATCGACGACGTCAAGTTACGTTGTAATCACCATTTCCACTGGTCATGGTATGTTGTTTTCCTAAGCAGTGCTCGCATGCTAACCGGGACGTAGTTTCGAAGAATACGACCGCGCACAAGAGGGAAACCGCGCCATCTGTCCGATGTGTCGTCAGTCAACATTGAACGAAGACGGCCTCCTCATTGTAGATGTTAGGAATGAGGGTGGTTTTTCTGGCGCGGTTGATCTTGGAGATATTTTCGAGCGAGATCGCTGGGAAGAGCAACAGCCCGAAGAGTGGAAAAAGGGCCAAGCGCTTCTGAGCCTTTGTCAGATGGGAGATTTTGAGGAGGCCGAAGAATTGTTAAGAGATGACGGTGCTGATCCCAATGCTGCTTATGAGGATGGAACGACTGGACTTCATATGGCCGCTCTGAATAATTCCGTGGAATGGGCTTCCTTGCGTCAGTCGATCAAATTCTTGTCTTGCATTTGACAGTGACTGATACTTGTGGCTATCAGTTTTGCGTTATGGCGCGAACAAGCAGCTCCAGACGGACGAAGGAAAAACAGCTTCTGATTATGCATTGTCGGCGGATGCTCATGCTGTCGCAGAACTTCTTCGCGCGTAGAACTGTCAGTCGCGATCAATGCCCAACAACTCACACAATTCAAAAACTGAACTTTTATTCCAAAGAGGTTATTACGACTCGTATCGTGCCCGTAGCTGCTACAACAAAGGACGCTACAACTACCGGGATTACGAAAATGATTATTCCTATGGAAATACTATGGTAGAGGAATAAATGGCGGGAATGGGTGGGAACGGCGGGAAATCGTACGGTAAAAATGGGAATGGTGGCGGATGTGGCGGGTGGTAGTGAACAAGTTGGTGTTCTTTGGGGTTATTATAGAGTTTTGAGTCTAAAATTACTTCATTTCTTTGTTGTTACCGCGTTAGTGTGTCGTGTAATGACGAACATGGTCTACACGAGGACCTTCCATTCTAAGGGTAAGTGTCCGCAATTAATGAAGGGTTGGATTAAACCAGCCCCAATCAAACGTTTTTATCATCCATACTTAAAAAAAGAACCTGATTGGTTCGGTGGATAGTAAAGCATACAAACACGAGAGAAACGCACGCGTTCGACGATTAGCAGTATATGTAAATCGAGGAGTTGTGTGGCAAACTTCAAATAAACATTGCTTAACAATGTGGCGCGTCAATAGCTCTGGAACTGGAACGTCTTATCTATTCTGCAGTAATCTAGACAAAGAACATGTAAGCAGATATTTACTACCTCCTGCGTCGAAGCTCCACAAAATCGTGAATTCCATAGATCATAGAACTAAACTAAACATACGCCACAATGCTCCGTGACTCCTTTTGTAATTCTAGGAGACATTTTCCCCTCCTATCAATCTCAAGTAGATTGTGAATATTCATATGTCGCCGCAACGCGTTAGGAGTCGTTTCTTGACCCACTTTATACCGTCCATCGAAAGGTATAGAAGGATCCCCAAATACGATGTTGAACTCTAGCACCCGAGCATCACATTCTCACTCACTCAACCGATAACACACATTACTTCAATCAACCATGAAGTGCGCTTTTACAATATCACTCGCCGCCATCCTCTTCACCGCCGCTCCTTCATTAGCCGCACCTACCTCCAAACCCCTCGCTAGTCCAGGTTTGCAATCTCCAACTTAAGCACCTCTTAAAACTGAATTTTCCCTTTAGAGAGGCTATTACGACTCGTATCGTAACCGTAACTACTACAACAACGGTCGTTACAACTGTAGGGATTATGACAATGATTATTCCTATGGCTATCGGGGCAATTACTACGATATGAAATACTAGTTTGAAAGTTCTCCACCAGTTCGGTGATCTGTACATTGTAATCACCTCAGTTTGCCGCACACAACTTGCTGCGAGTGTAAATGATCCTAATTCGCATCGTTTGCGATTGTAAAAAATTATGACTGGTAGTGTTCTTACAATATGTTATGTCAACAGCTCTAAAAATAGAATATCTTGTCATGCCATGCCTTTTCATAACGGAGTAAATTGTTTCGATTAGAACATGCATGCCAACTAAAAACTTCCACAACGAAACCGCAAGAAAACTCTATGCCATTCCATAGAATAATGCCATACTTTCCCTCCTCTTTGGTATCTAGGAGACACTTTCCCCTCTTAGATTCTGTAGAAGTATACAGTAAGTCTTCCTCAGTCACTCCAAGGTAGTAAGAACGACTGATGTATTACCTGTAGAAGTATACAGTAAGTCTTCTACAGGATATCGTAAGTCATGAATAGTATAGTATAAGTCTAAGTATACGCACCCTCAGTCACTCCAAGGTAGTAAGAACGACTGAGGGTGGCTGTGTATATCTCTAGTCTATCTAGGAGAAAATAAATAAGGTTTGGAGGTAAAGGTTA